>PVJH01009564.1:0-78386 GCA_004026705.1 Nesogale talazaci
GAGAAGGGCTAATAAATAGGTAGAAACTTATTACCAAAACCCCAAAACAAGCTCATTACCATCAAGTCAAAGTCCACTCATAGCTACCTTATAGGAAAGGGTATATCTGCCCCAACAGTTTATGAGACTCTAATTCTCACCTGGAGTTGAATGTTCCATCGTTCTGCCAAGAAGAGACTGGTAGTTTCAGACTACTGATCTTGCAGTTACCAACCCAGTGTGTAACTGCTATGTTATCTGCACTCCTACTTGTACCTGAGTTTCTGCAAATCAGTCCTGTGTCATATTGACCCTATTTATAATAGCAGAAAATACTGCCTGTTCCTGTACCATCCTTACAATCTTATACTTGTAACAACCACTGGGTCAATCTGTACATGGTATTTCTTCCTGATTTTACTGTCCACCTACTTTGCCAAGTATTGAGTCCTTTTCTAGGGACAGGTCTTTACTGATATTGTGTCCAAAGAACTTGAGTGTGTCAATAATATTGTTCTATGATGTGATTATCCTATCGGGTCACCTTTCTTTGGAATTTGCACAAATATGAATTTCTGCAAGTCACTTGGCCAAGTAGTTCTCTTCCAAATGTCCAGCAACAGATAAATGCATGCTTCGAAGACATTATGAGCTTCATGAGTTTGTTGAAACATTTCAACTGGTATTTCAGTACTTTGGGGATCCTTATTTTTGGCCAATGCAGCGTGATTTTCTTTCTTCCGTGCCATTAGTTCTTGCTCATCCTGAATGATATATGTCACCTAGTTCTTTTTGGAATAGTAACTCTGTATTCTTTCAGTATCATCATTAACTATATTACCCATAGAATCTTTCAGTATGACAATTTGAGACTTGAAGTGTTTTTGTTTGTTTAGAGTTCTCTCAGTTAAAGTATCGTTCAGAGTGTTTTTCCTTTCTGGTTCCCAGCTCTGGAGCTTTGTACATTTCATTATATTTGACTTTGTCTTCTCGAGCTATTGTTTGAAATGCCCGATTAAATTCCTTGCTTAATCATTTCTTCCATTTGTCTTAGTTACTCCATGATTAAGAGTAAGCTTCAGAGTCTCTTTGGACACCTACTTTGATCTTTTATTTATGTCCTTTCTTTTAAATAATCTTTTCTTTCTTCATGAGTGATGTTTGATGTCCTCTCACAGTTTGTCATATCTCTTATTGAGATGTTCTCAAATTCTGATGGGATTGATTCAAGGTTGCTTTTCACTCTCTTGGACTTTTAACTTTTTTCTTCAGTTCCAATATGGATTTATATGTGAACAATTGGTGGTATATTCTACATTGATTTCCCCAGCCTAATTTTATCTGCTTTAATTTAACTGCTTACCACTTGTCTGTCAGATCACCACTTGTCTGTCAGTTTGTCATACTATAGTTGCTTCGTGTTGCTGTCATTCTGGAAGCTATGTCACTGGTATTCCTAATGTTAGATTGATCACCAAGTGAATAAATATGTAATTACCTGCCAAATTTATTTATTGTACATCTCTGAATGACTGAACATCTCCTCTCATCTTGCTTAACAAACAATTGGACAGGCAAAGTGTCTCATCACACCCTACCATTTGCTTACTTCCAGATAATTGTCATTAATGAATTAAATAATCAGTTTTCATTATTGCCATAAATATGAGATATTAGGACAATCAAAACGTGATGAGAATTCTGAACCTGTTAATATGGAGATAGCCAATAAGACCTCTGTGTGGGTATGCTTTTCTCCTGAGAATTCTGGGAAATTTCATGACATTCCCCCCATGGAGTTGAGAGACGATCGACTCAGTTCCTTGGGACGCTCTACTGACAAGACAACATGGCAACGTGCTGATAGACCCTGAGTCTTGGAATCTGGAGGAGCTGGAGGAAAAGCCACATGAGCTTATAGTGATGGAAACAAACCTCTGAAGCTGGAAAAACAACATAGAGGCCGTTACCAGTGCTGAGATGCTTCTACCACCACTGGATGCACAAGACTCTGCACCCACTCACCAGTGATTGTCTTGGCATCATTGCATGTGCATCATGAATATGAAGAAGACTTTATATACTGGTATTGAACATATGGACTAATAGCAGACTTGTGGACTTGGACTGGATTGAGTCGGGATGTTTTCTCAATGTTCTATTCCTCTTGCCTATAAATCTCTCATATATATATATACATTCATATATATATGGATTTTTTAAAATCTTACCTACCCAGATCCTCACTGTCCTCCTGCTCCTGAGAGGGCCACAAGCTGAAGAAAGCACCATAATTGTGTGATCTGATTTGCAGGTTAAACATTACCCTCAATTTGTACATATCTTCAAGATGACATAAAATTATGCAACTTCTACAACTGGGATTCAAAAGGTTGTGTTTTTCAAAGAATCTGTAAGGTGGCTATTGTTACTGAAAGCACTGTTGATTTCCTTAAATATAGGGTTCTTCATTGTGCTCCCTATATAATGGATTTGGGCCTGGGATATTTATGCCAGTTATCCTTCTTAGTAGGAATCAAATACCCATCTCATTTATAAATGCAAAGGAATCTCCTTTGTTGACTTCAGCTTCTCAAAAATGTATTAAACTAATATTTATTTTATTATATATTTCTAATTTTTCCAATTTATTTTCTTTGTCTCTAAATTTATATGCCCCAAGTAATGCAGCTTTTCCATTTTAATTAAAATAATTATCTGTTAACATATTTCTAATTAATTATACACACATTGAAAAGTGTATTGTGTAATAACTTGTCCAAATAATTCTTTGTACCTGTAATCATCCACCCAAATGCTATGAAAGAGAATCCTCATGCTGAATTTATACACTTATGAGATAAATTTTGGCACACTCATAGAAAAAATTATCTACCTGAAATAAAATTGAAGCATTTGTATCATAACATTACCATGTTTTCTGTTAGTTAGTTAGTTATTGAACATTAGCCTTTTATAGCTTTGTTTTACCAAGCAATGTCCATGCATGTTTTCTTTACTGGGCTATTGAACATTAATTTTTTTATAGATTTATTTTAAACAAGAAATTACCTCTTACCACATAATATATTCTATGTGTTAAGGCTTCTTTATAGTTTTGAAAAACAAAGATGTTAGTTTGAGGACAAAGGCATCTCTGGCCTGCCATGGTATTTTCAATTGCCTTCTTGGCTTGTGAAAGTTGATCATTGACTGAAGAAGACAGAAGAATTGTGGTATTTGTGTGGTGGCACTAGAGAAGAAAATTCAAAGTATCATAGACTGTCAAATGGATAAGCAAATTTTTCATGGAAGACGAGTAGCCACAGTGCTCATGGAGGAAAGAATGATGAGATATTGTCTTACATATTTTGGACATATTGTCTGGAGAGATCCCTCAGTAGAGAAGGACATCCCACAGTAAAGTAGCGGGACAGTGAAAAAGAGGAAGACCATCAATGTTATGGTGGTTGTACCAATGGCATTCAGCATGGGGACAATTGTGAGGCTAGTATAGGCCTGGGTAGGGTTTTCGTTTGTTGTGCATAGGGTTACTGTGGGTTAGAGCAGACTGCATGACGCATAATAATAACAGCAACAGCAACAACAGTGTCAATCATTTATTATATGCCAGTGGATATGCTCGGTTTCTCACCTGATTTTGCCTCAGGGTCTTGCTTCACAATGGTGAAAGAATCCATGCAGCATGCCTACAATCTAAGTGACTTTTATTAGGGAAAGAGAGGTTTCAGTTGTTACAGACACTGAAAATGCATGCAATTTCTGGCATGCATACAAGGCTGTGCAGCATGCAGGAGTTCACAACAGAATGTGAAAAACTACATGAAAAGAATGCTGGAACAAGAGCTCAGAAAGCTAGCATGCAGAACCAGGATATCCCCAAAATCCAAGTGAGTGGAGCTCCCAAGAGGACCCAAGGGTGCTTATGCACAGAGCAAGAGGAAGAGAGTCTCACCCTTTCTTGTAGGGTGCACCTAAACAAGAGATAGCAAAGGGCTCAGTGCCTGCTTTTATCCCCTCCTGGCCCCACTCGTTGGGGAGGCATGGCTGAGGGTATCAGCGGACAATATTGGCTAAGTTTGGGTGCACATGTGTGATGTCATGAGGCTAGGTTGTGGTCAGGTTTAGCTTCACCTGCACTTAAGTGACCCTAGTCTCTGCATACTCAGTTCTAATTTCCCCATATGTGTGTAAGTAGTGTGGATGATTTCTTTCCAACCCCTTTATTGTGGCATGGGCAGCTAATTTTCATGTAGCACAGAAATTAGGCAAGACAACACTCTCTGTCCCTAATCTAGTGACCTCTCTATTTTATGAGTAGAAAGGTTTCTGTTTGTTTTGTTTATTGCTTTCTCTCCAGCCCCCAAATCAGAGTACATAATAGACTTTGGAATATTTTTTATTTTAGTGCATTATTAAGTTAATTGGGAATATAAAAGGGTAATGAAATGTAATAAGATACAGAGGCATGTAACATTTTAGAATTAGCTATTATTTTAAACAAAAATCTCACACTATATAATTATATTTCTGCATATGTTATAATTACTATTAATAGATAATTAATACTTAAGACAGTTTAAATATTTACCAGGCTCATGCAATAATTGAGCATATTATTAATATGTGCTTATTCTTTATGATAGCTTAAAGCATATAGATCTGATAATCTATTTCCGGAAAATTGACCTTTGAAATATCTGTGACAAGCAGTTTTGTGCTGACACAAATGTAGTAAGCATGGGTCAGAGTAAATTTGAGCTGTTTTTTTTTAATGATACTGTACTGATGGTATAGTGAATGATAGTTGAGCTAATAACCACAAGACAGAAGTTTGAAACCACCATCCAATTGGAAGGAGAAAAATGAGGTAGTGGCGCTGTCTCCTGTAGGGATACTATGAATTGAAATCTGGTACATGGTAGTGAGTTTCATTTGAAACTTAGGCTTTCTTTTTTTTTTTTTTTAATAAAGACAAGTGTTCAGAATTATTTGGAAATTCTCAGTTTCTAATGGCACTACAGCTCTGGAGTTACATATTGTAAGCCTTCTTTCCATAACACTGGATGCTGCACACAGATAGTATAACTTTCCACTCTACCTCTGCTCGGAACTGGATCTCCTTCAAGGGGCTTCTGTACAATCGGGCCCTCTGGCTCTGAATGGCTAACTGTGCAGGCTGGAGGAAAAATAATTAAACCCTCTAAAACATATTGTTAACCTAACACCAAAGCAGCAACTTGAACAAACAAAAAAGGTGCTAAATAAATTGCATTACAAACAATACCCAAAGATAGGTATTTGACAAGTTTATCAAGTTATTATTGAAAGTGCTCAATACGTTATAATTGAAATCTTACAACACACAATGGATGATTCTCTCCCCTTCAAAAAAGAAACATATTCTGCTTGCACTCATTACTGCAAAGTCACACACTAAGACACAATTTTACTCAGTCAATTAATTTTTAAACAGGAGCAGGGCAAAAGGCAGACAGACACATCGACATCACACATGTATACCTCTGCACATGTGTAGCCCAACAAGGCAAACATCAGTGAGAAGTCCCTTTGGATTTGACCAATTAGAAAAGACTTGTCAAACCCATCAGTTGATTCAGTGTCATCTATGAACATAGGCAGTGATTATATCACATGAATGTATATATATGTGTATATATAATGTATATATATAATATGAATTTCATATTTTCAGTTCCTCAAAACAGCATATGAAAGTGCATTCTCAAAATGAAAATAAATTATCTTATGTGCATTTCTTTTTGGCCATATAAAAAGTGTCTTATTTTATCTTATCTTATTTTTCTTATTTTATCTTATCTTATTTTTTAAAAAAATATCATTCAATTTGAGGCTCTTGAAGCTCTTATAACATTCCATATATTAATTGTATCCAGAACATTAGTGTATATGTTATCATCATCATTTTCAAAGAAGTTCTTTCTATTTGAGACCTTGGTATGAGCTTCTCTTCCCCTCCACTCCCAAAGTGGCATTTATATTAGAATGACATTGCTGTCCCACTGAACTAGCCATAGCTTCTAAAATTCCTTAAATTCCTAGGGACTTTTCCCTAGAGTCCCTTTCTCCTTTTCATTCTACAGAACATGTTTTTTCGGATATTGAAATGACTTAGAAAAACATAGACTGCATATTAAGATTTCTTGGGCATAACTGCTACCTGCATACTTAACAGTTACACATTCTGACAGCTACACATGCATATTTCTTTGTCAGACTATGATGTACTTGACCTACCATGTATTTGAGGAAAACTCTTAACTATCAATAAAGCTGATTGCTGAATCTCAAATGAAGTCTGAATAAGATAGTGGGAATAGACAAAAGTAAAAGGAAATAGAGGAAAGAAATAGGAGGCAATGAGAATTTATACAGGTCTACATACAGGCATGCAATAAGTAAACATATTTATATATGAAGATGGGGAAATAGATCTACATGTGCATACTTATAGGATTAGTATTAAGGTGGCAACTGGACATTGACCCTCTACTCAAGCACTTCCTCAATGCAAGAACACTCTCTTCTATTAAATTGGCATTCCATAATGTTCACCTTCCTGACATGATCATTGAAGACAAAGGTGTGCATAAGCAAATGTGGTGAAGAAAGCTGATGGTGCCTGGCTATCAAAGGATTTAGCATCTGGGATCTTAAAGATTTGAAAGTAAACAAGCATCCATCTAGCTTATAAGCAACAAAACCCAAATAGTCGAAGCATACCACCTTGTGTGACCATGGACTGTCAAAAGGATTAGGTGTCAGGCATCAAAGAACTAAGTATTATATCATTATAAATGGGAGGAAGTACAGAACGGGGACCCAAAGCCCATATGTAGGTAACACAACATCCCCTTACAGAGGTTCAGATGGAGGAGGTGAGCCCATCGGGGTGCAGTGTAGGAACAGTGACATGTGAAACTTTCCTCTAGTTCTTAAATGCTCCCCCCCACACACTATTATGGTCTTAATTCAACCTTACAAATCCAGCTAGACTGGAGGATGTACACTGGTAAAGATAGGTACCCGAATCACAGGGAATCTAGGACAGATGGGCCCTTCAGGACCAGTAGTGAGAGTGACAATACCAGAATGGTAGAGGATAGGTGGGGTAGAATGGGGGAGCCAATTATAAGGATCTAAATATTATCTCCTCCCTGAAATACTGATAACATGGATATCAGAGAGAGGAAACATCGGATAGTATATGATATGAGAAAATAATAATAATTTATAAATTATCAAGGTTTCATGAGGGAGGAGGAAGCGGTTAAGGAGTGGGAAAATGAGGACCTAATGCCAAGAGCTTCAGAAGTAAGCAAATGTTTTGAGAATGATGATGGTAACAAATGTACTAATGTGTCTGGCATACCATGGACGTATATATGACTTTTGATGAGTTGTATGAGCCCCAAATAGAATGATTAAGAACAAATAAACAAAAAACCGATAACTTTAAAATATTTATGAAATTTTGGAAGTCATTTAGTATCTTGGAGCCTATGTGGTTTAGGTTTTCTGATTGTATAGAATTCCCAAACACCGAAATAGTAATAATAATATTAATTGGAATTAAATAGCAAACCCTTACTACTGAGTTTTAGCAAATGCTAAACATTTACTAAGATTATTTTATTTTCAATTCTTTATTTTCATCATCTCTTTTTCTGTATTTCCAAGTATTATTTCTCTCACACTCTTTTCATTAAATCATTTTATTGGGGGATCATGCAGCTCTTATCACAATCCATACATCCGTCCATTGCATGTCAAGCACATTTGTACAGTTTTTGCCCTCGTCATTCTCAAAACATTCGCTTTCTACTAAAGCCCTTGGTATCAGCTCCTCTTTCCCCCTCCCATCCCACTGTCCTCTCCCTAATGAAGCCTTGATCATTTATAAATTATTATTGTGTCATATCTTATACTGCCAATCTCTCCCCTCACCCACTTTCCAGTTGTCTATTCCCCAGGGAAGAGATTGTATGTAGATCCTTATAATCAGTTTCCCCTCTCTACCTTACATGCCTTCTACCCCCTAGTATCGCCACTCTCACCACTGGACCTGAAGGAATCGTCTGTCCTGGATTCTGTGTGTTTCTGGTTCCTATCTGTACCAGTGTACATCCTCTGGTCTAGCCAGATTTGTAAGGTAGAATTGAGATTATGATTGTGGGGGGAGAGGAAGCATTCAAGAACTAGAGGAAAGTTTTATGTTTCATCCTTGCTACACTGCACCCTGACTGGCTCTCGTCCCCACAATCCTTCTGTAAGGGGATTTCCAGTTGCCTACAGAAGGGCTTTGGGCCCCACATCTGCACCTCCCCTCATTTATAATGATATGATATTTTGGATTTTTTTTATACCTGATCCCTGATCCCTTAAACACTTCATGGTCACACAGGTTGGTGTGCTTCTTCGATGTGGGCTTTGTTGCTTCTGAGCTAGAGTTTCGCTTGTTTACTTTCAAGCCTTTAGGGCTCCAGATGCTGTATCTTTTGATAGCCTATCACCAACAACTTTCTTCGCCACATTTGCTTATGCACACATTTGTCTTAAGCAATAGTGTAATGTGCTAGTCCGGGTAGACTAGAGGAACAAATTCAAGGACATGCATATCGATATATGGAAAGGGTTTATATATAAAAGGAATGTTACACTGAGAAGGCCTCCCAGCCCAGCCCAGTTCAAAGTCCAGTATTAACCCATATGCCCAAAATCAGTCTATTAAGTCTCCTTCTGACTCATGAAGTCACAGGTCAGTGGGTGCAGAATTCTGGCGCTGGCAGGGGTCTCCCCATGGCTCCTCACTTCCAGGGATCAGGGTCCATCAGCAGCATTCCACTACAGCTTCAGAGGTCTGCCTCTATCAGGGCAAAGCTGTGTGGTCTCTCTGCCGGCTCCTCCAATTCCTCGGAGGCTGCATCTTGTCTTTTCCGTGATTCATCATCTCTGAGACTAACTCCGAACAGCTGGGGAAGATAGCTTCTCATCTTCACGAGGGGAAAATTGCAAGATTTCCCAGAACTCTCAGGAGAAAGCCATGCCCACATAGAGGCCTCATTGGCTATTCAATGGCTATCTCCAGATTAACAGGCTAGACTCCACCCCTACATTTCAATCACAAAATTAACATAAGCACATGACTGCCACAGTCAGGGAGGTGTGGATCATGGAATGTTAATTTAATTGAACAAAATGTTCTGGCATTGAAGAAGAACTTGTGTGGATGCCCATTGTGCATCCATTTCCTTAACACTAAACCTATAACTATATGTACATATACCAATTTCCCAATAATCATATATAAATATATTTATACATGTACATGCATACCTAGACCTCGATACATGCCCTTTTCCTCCTATTTCTTTCCTCTATTTCCTTTTACTTTCCTCTAGTCCCACTATCATGCTCACCCTTCATTTGGGTTTCAATAGTTTCTCTTTGTTACACTTCCCTGAATCAACTCCTACCAGGACACTCACACCCTCCTTGTCCCTGATTTTGGATCACTTATTTTTTCCTTGTCCCTGTGTTGGACAACACCATCTCCTTTCTTCCACGTCCTCCTCTCCCATGACCCCCTGGAGCCATTGGTCCTTTTGTTTTCTCCTCCAGACTATTCATCTCACCTATGTTATCAATAAAGAGCCACAAGGATAAAAATATGCACACAAAAAGCAAAGACAGAGCAAGAAGGGCCAAAGGAAAATGAAATGATGACAATGACAAAAGAAATAAGGAAATAAATAAAAATTAAAAGGAAAAGAAAACCCTGTAAATAGTTCAGATCTTTTTGTTGACTGTTAGGAGTGTCTTCCAGTTCAGTCCATTGGGATGCCACTTCTGGCCCCAAATTCTATCCTTGGCACTCCCTTGGGACCTCCCTGCTGGGCTCTCCCTGGTGCTCTGCTCCATGCCCTTAGTGTTTTGCCTTGTTGTGGTACAGTCAGACCGAGTGCAATCCCGACACTGTGTCTCCAGGGTTGTCCCGGGGAGGGCCAAGATCAGTAAGGCATGTGGTGTTCCCTGAGCATTGGCTGTTCTGAGCAGGGATATTGTTCTCTATGTTTGGTGGGCCAGATTGTACTCCACTCTCTTTCGTCCCCTTCATTTGCTCCGAGTGTTCTGAACAGACATGTCCCTCTACATGAGCTGCAACTTCAGTGCTGTTCTTTCAGGTAAATTCTTCTGGGGGGCGGGATGACTACATAGTTGGGATTGGGGCCGGGCCTTCAGACCCCTCCACTGGCTCCTTGCTCCATGACTGGATACTTCATTCACGTCCCAGAACACCAGGTTGAAGTCTGGTCCCTTTTTCCCTGTGGAGATATAAACAATACCCTCCCCTTGTGTGGGTTAGTGCCCTGTTCCCCTGCTACACATTCCCATTGCTTCCCCCTCGTTTTTAATTGGCTATAATATGTAGCCCTGGATTTGAATTGGCCCTTGCCATAGTGCCTGGACCTCCCCCCAGGAATTTTTATAATCAGTAACTTTTTCCCTATGCCCCCTTTACATTTTTTTTTAAACTTACCTCAGTGGAATCAGGTTTTACTTGTCCTATTTTGCTTTGCTTACTCCACTTAGCATAATTTCCTCCAGTTCTTTCCATGTGGCCATCTTTCATGCATTTATCATTGCTTTCTATTTATTCTTTGGGGGGGAGCATCACTGCCCTCTGGTGGGAGTGAGAGGCCCAGCCTTGATCCTGGAGAGCTGCTACTAAATTTGAACCGCCAAGCCAGTTGACCTCAGTGCCGTACTCAACCAGTATGCCACCCGGGCTCAGCCCCATAACTTCTTTTTAATGATGTGTAGCACTCCATTGTATTATGTGCCACAGTTTTTTAATCCATTCATCTGTGGATAAAAACTTGGATTGTTTCCAACATTTATGATTGTAAACTGTGCTGTGATGAACCTTGGAGCACAGATGTCTGGTCATGATTTGTTTCTTGCCTCAGAATATACTTGACTAAAAAGGTGAAAGGTTTGCACAAAGAAAGTTTTAGAACACTATTACAAGAAACAAAATGTGACCCCAACTAATGCAAGAATATTCCATGCTTACGGAGTGGAAGACTCAATATAGTAAAGATGTCAGTTCTGCTGTTAGCACTATATAAGCTATTGCCATCCCAATATGAATACTGCCATCCTTCTTCAAAGAATTGTATAAACTGATTACCAAATCCCTATGGAGATGTAAGAAGTCCAGAATTAGTAGAGAACTTCTTAAGAAGAAGGAGAAACTGGGAGGGCTTGCTCTACCTGACTTTGGCATGTATTATAAGGCCACAGTTGTCAAAACAGTGTGGTACTTTTATAATGAGAGATATTAGGACCAATGGAAAAGAGCTTAAGACCCAGAAATAAAAAACATCAGCATACAGGCAACATTTGGATAAGTGTCCAAGAAATATCAAATGAGAAGTAGATGCCCTCTTCAATAAATTTTTCTAGGAAAAAATGCATATCTCCCAGGGAAAAAAATGAAGCAAGACTTACTCCTTGCAAAAGAATAAACTCAGAGTGGTCACAGATCTTGAGGTAAAATCACAAACAATTGAGGTCTTTAATAAGGAAAATGGGACAAACCTGAGAACCTTGTCATGGGGAGGATATAGGCTATCATAAATAAGGAAGGACACAATTACAGAAGAGTCACAAATTGATAAGTGTAATACACTGAAAATAAAACACATGCAAACATTGAAAGAATTCACCAAGAGAGTAATAAGAGAGCCTCGAGATTGGAAAAACATCCTTAACAATGACACATCAGAAAAAGGCCTTATTACTAAAATCTGCAATAGTTTGCAAGTGTCCAATAAGAATAAAAAAATCTAAATGCCCACAAAGAAGATGTGCAAAGGACCTGAACTGAAAATGCACAAGGGCAGATATCCAAATGACCAATAAGTATATGAGAAAATTTTCCTGATCATAAACCATAAGAGAAATGCAAATTAAAACAACTTTGAGATACCACCTAACACCTAAGTAGTAATTATTGAAGGGGTTTTGGGGAGATAAGAACTCTCATCCACTGCTGGTGGACCTATAGGGATGTACAGCCACTGTGGAAATCAATTGGTCCATGTCTAAATCAGATTGAAACGAACTACCATGTGACCCCACAATTCCTTTAAAGGGCGTGTGCCCAGAAGTGGCAAAGAAACACCAGACATTTGTGCTCCAGTGTTCATTGTGGCACAGTTCACAATTGCAAGGATTTGGAAACAACCCAAATTTCCACCTACAGACAAATAGATTAAAAAACAGACAAACTGAGCTACCATTCAGCCCAGCAATCACTCTCTCTTTTTAAATCTTGTGACTATATTTTCTCCCCATTTCCTTCTCTCTTTCCCTTTGACCGAATTTCATACCTGAAGACTTCTTTCCCCTTCCTATCTCTGTCAACTTCCTTTCCAGCTCCCTCAGTGCTCTCTCATACTCAACAATAAAAGAAGATATTAATCAATCGAGGGAGCTCTTTATCTTGAATTCTCACAGTGTCAGCTTTTAAATGTGAGTGACAGGGAGTTTTAAATCAGTGCTGCTATTTCAAATAATACTTTATATCAAGCTAATATAAGGTGAGGGTTTATAAGTTAATTCAAGGCAGTTTCTATTATTTAGGAAAGGCATAAAATTGGGTCACAGCTTTTTCCCGATCTTCTCTTAAATATAATTTTATATAAAATTCAAGATGATCCTCAAATACATGAAATTTCTAAATATGGACACAGAATGTTACCCTAGGTTGACAACTAGAAAATAATAAAAATTTCATTTAGGTGATTTATATAATTACAAGAGAATAGCAATATGAGAATCATTTAAATAATTAAAAGACAGCATTATTGAACCATTGAAACATGATGGTAACATAGACAGTACATTTTTTATGTTGATTTCCTTTACTTAACTGAATTTCAGAGTCTGGCAATCGGTTTAAAACCACGTGACCAAAGATTTTTATAGGAACAGTATTTAATTTTTACATAATAAAACATTTTAATTTTAAATGATTCAATGTTAATATTTTCTTAATAACTTTTGACTATATGAATTTAAGAATATGACTACATGCATAAATATTTGCTTTATATTATAATAAAGAGTTAAGGACCTGCTGTAAAAATACCCTTAAATAATCCATTTTTTTCATCTATACTCTCTCCCTCTCTTTCCCAATGAATGTGGTAAACAAATGTGTTGACAAATTGCCAAGTTCATTTTCTAGTGATCAATTTCATATATGCTTTCTTTTATCCTTATTACAAAATCATCTCATAAATCCTAGGTATTCCAATGCATTTATTAGTTTTTATTTGATCTGCTTGCTGCCTGCGTATTCTAGTCCTCAGAATTAGTCCTACATAACTCTCCAGGACAAAGAATTGCTAACGTTGTTGAACAGCTTCGTAGCTTCTCTGATGGTAATGCCATTGTAAATCATCATTCATGGTCTCCTTGTAAATTTCATGTCACAGGGAAAATACAACATGAACTCTTTTTAAATTAATTGACAGTCTGCTACTTTACCTAAAAAACTCTTCATTGTACAACCACATTTAATAGCCAAAAGTATATATTTACATTATCATTTCTTTATTATTGTATTGTCCTTTGCCCATTTAGGAGAAGAACTTCTTTAAAATAATTTCATTTCCTAATATTATTTAAAATAAATAGCTCACAGAGATGTGAGTGTATGTAAGCCTCAAAATATTTTTTTCAATGTGGTGAGAAGCAACAAAGACTACATTTTCTTTTTTTTTTAATGATTTTTTTAAAGGAACACTTTATTTATTTTTTGGGCATCACTGCCCTCTGGTGGTGGAAGTAGGAGGCCCAGCCTTTGCTCCTGTGGAGCCGCTGCTGGAATTCAACCTCCATCCCAGTGGGCTGATGTCCCGCGCACAACTACTATGCCACCAGGGCTCAGCTCTTACATTTTCTAAATTCAGCTTCTTCGAAATTTTCTCTAAGAATCTTTTTTTTTCTCAATCCACATTGAAGTTCTATTTTCTTTGTAGTATGATAGACAGCATTGTACATATCACTGGTGCTTTTTTTCTCCTGCAATTGTACTGCTCTTCTTCCTATTTTCCTTTCATTTAAAACTGAAATATGGCTTTCGATTTCTAGTCTTACTTTTTTCCTTTCATATCTTGAAAGCTTTGATTTCTCCAACCCACTCCATCCTTATATATATCATTCAAGAGAAATTGAAAATATATTGATATCTCTGAACATAATCTAAGGGGTTATTAATAAAATGAATATTGTCTCAGTGCCATCATCAACTGTAAGTTCTGTGAATGTTCATAACTCTCTTTTAGACAAATGACTAGCCATCAATATTTATTTCAATGTAAGGCATTTACTATTTCATCAGTAGAACTTTCCCATTGCAGAATTAGTGCATTCTTCTTGAAAAGCAAATGAAAGTGAAACATTTTAGTAAACATGTCCTTTTCAGGAATGATTATCCACTTTTTGATAACAACCCGATGCTCTCTCTTTTGTTACAGTGTCACAGAAGTCAATAAACATCCCCTTAGATATTTCCCTCTGATGTAGAGTCTGCAATGATTCTTATACCTGTGGACAATGCTACAAATCAATCTACTTCAACATCCAGAGGCTTCTTTCTACAAAGAGGAGGAGCAGTATACATACTCAAGTCATTCAGGGAAACCACAGACTAGAGAGGAAAAGGAAATACAATGAAATTGAACAACACAGAAAACTCACTGTAAAGCATATGCAAACCAATAACCAGCTGCTGCTGAAACATTTAAACTCACACTAGCTCCAGCCTTTCTGTAATGCTCCACTCTGGAGTAATACAGTTTAACTGCACCATGCTTCTTGGCATCATAAACACTCCCAGAAGAAGATACCTTTCTTCATGATCTCAGTTCACATCCATCTGGTAATTGGACTCCAGCTACATAGAAAGAAAATTCTATGCAGAGACAAGATCAATAAACGAAGGGACACCTGCTTTATATCCTTCTTCCTTGTGGGATATTCCCTGTTGGTTACTCAATATGATGGCCATTGTTCATTTATTTCAGTTCTTAGGGTGGTCAGTGAAGGAGGCATAATGTCATGATGGCTAAAGAATTTGGCTACCACCCCAAAGAACTAAACCAGAAGAAAGACTTGTGGATCTGCTCCAATTAAATTGACAAATGAGGAAACTCAATGGCACTTTTCTACTCATCCATATGGAGACACTGTGAGTCAAAAATGACTCAGTGACTCATTGCAATAACAGTTGAGTAGTGAGCTAGCACATAGATCCATTAATAGCACACATAGACCTAGAACAAAGAATGTGTGTTACCCACATTTCCTGTTCTTATAGCTGAAGCTTAGGAATTAAAGTTCAGTGAAAAAAATGTTGCAGTATCTTCTGCATTTACAGACTAACAAGAATTTTTAAATAATTTTCTAGTTCATCCATTACCAACTGCTCCTTGCAGAATAACTCTGGGATTAGAAAACAACCCTTTATTTATTTATTTATTTATTTAAATTTTTATTCAGTAAAAATTCTGAAACTGTTACAAATTTTGTAGCCTCAGAGTCACACTAACGGTGCTTTTCTTACTAAATTGAGTCAAGTAGCCTTTATGTTTGACATCATATGATTGTGGAGGAGCGACCAGAAGAATGGGGAGCACACATTTAGACATAATTTTAAAATCATGCCAAGAGTCTTGTAATTGAAAACATGATAGCTGATAGCCATAACTATCTAGAACAACTCAAAATTATATCTTGTGACTGATTTATAGATCTATATATCTGGAAAAAACAAAGAAAGCAATAAATAGCTGTTACCAACCATACACAGTCACTGTACCAATGGAACAGGATTGCTTCTTCTGCCTGTCATGTAAAATAATTTGGAATAGATCCAAATATATTGTCACTGCTGATTGCCACATATATCTGGATGTACCATATGTGTATAGATGGACTTCCATGTTCAATAGCCAACTCGTTTTGCTCTTGTCCACTTCAGGCTATCATGATATGTCTTTGATTGCACACACAAAGTGAATGTACACTGGCAACTCATCTGAAGCAAGCTGTGACAGGTAAGTTTATTGTGCCTACCAATAAGAACATGTGGGGTGAATCAGATCACAGTTTGATAGGGGATAAAGAGATTAATGGCTCTGCAAGTCCTGTCCCTCTCTCTCTTGCTCTCTGGTGATGAGAGCATGGTGGAGTGTGGGGGCTGTTGCTATAGTTAGCTCTCTGCCTCAGTGTGTGAGCTACATTACCTGCCAGCCATGTTAATCCAGTGATCCTGTTGCTAGAGCATGACGCTCCTTTGAGATCTGCTTTGCTGTGATGCTACTAGATGCATCACTTGACTTTGAAGCTGGTGGATCCTTCTGTCTTGCACTGCTTGCCTTCAATGTTCCATCCAGGCTTGTTTTGCTAAGCTGTTGAGTTGCTGGCTGTTGGTGCCACACCCTGCTCTTGTCATCTGTGGACAGACTCTGCTTGCCTTGCTCACGGGAGGACTCTGCTGTCTTCTCCCTTTACCTAAGACCTAGTAGTCCATTTGAGTTGGAGGACTTCCAATATATTAACTGTTCCATGGAAGTGAGCTGAATTGAACTCTCTGTACTGTTATGTGGGCTATTGATCTGTTATATTCCTTCTCGCTGCATAAACCTATCTATTCAATTATATTTTCTTCATTATACAATCATAAGGTCTCCCTACTTAAAAATAATTTGTATTAATAGAATTTTATATGTATTAATAAAGATGATACCTATCATGGAAGATATAAAGAAGCATGAAATGCAACCCCTGCACAAAATGTGATGCCACAGATGCTCAGACTGTAGAAAGATGCTATTGACATCGCACACAAGTAAACTTTTACTTACAGTCATCCAATAACACTTACAGCAGCACATTGACAGGAAACTACTGCAACTTCAGGCTTGATTCTGAAGAGGATATGGAACAAGGGATATTATTGCTAATATCAGATGTATCTTCCATTAAAGAAGCATACCAAAAAATGTTTACTTGTGACTGTGTGAACAAAAATAACTGGAAATCTTTGGGAATAATGAGTATTCCAAAACACTTCATTTTGCTCATTTGGAATGTGTCCATGTATCAAGAGGCATCTGTAAGAATAGAACAAGGTAATATGGCATGGAGAAAATCAGGAAAAGTTTGTATTGGGTTGTATCCTCTCAACACACTTGTTCAATCCATGCTGAATAATCATCAGAGAGACAAAATTATTTGAAGAACAGTGGGAGAGCAGGTTTGGAGCAAAGCTTATTAACAGACTACAGTATGTGGATTAGACAACTTTGCTTACTGAAAGTGAGGAGGAATTGAAGCACTTGCTGATGAAGATCAATTATTGTAGCCTTCAATATTGGTTCAAACTCAATGGTCAATCCTCAGTTAAACCTCAATCCTACAACTGGACCAATAGGTAGCATTAAGATACATGGAGATAAAGTTAAAGTTGTCAGGGATTTTGTTTTACTTAGCTCCACTCTCAATGCTCATTAAAGTAGCAGTCTACAGATCAAAAGATGGATTACATTAGGTAAATTTGATGCACAACACCTCTTTACAGTATTGAATAGCAAAGGTGCTTCTTTGAGGACATTGCTGCACTTGACCCAAGACATGCTATTCTTTACTGTATCATAAGAATGTGAAAGTTGGATACTGAATAAGGAAAACTGCTGAAAAATTGATGAATTTGTACTGTGGTGCTGTAGAAGAATATTAAGTGTGCTGAGGCATGCTATCAGAACAAACTGGTTTGTCATGGAAGAAGTAAGGTCAGAGTCCTTATTACATGCAAGAATGACAAGACCCCATTTTCCCATGTTAATATATATGAGACCAATCCCTGGGGAAGAATATGATCTTTACTTAATTGGAGAGACAGTTAAAAAAAAAAGTTCCTCAATTAGATGATTTGACAGAGTGGCTGTGTCAATTGTTTCAGGTATAAGAAAACTTGTGAGAATGAATCAGTACTTTGCAGCATTTGATTCTGCAGTGCAGAATTGCTATCAGTCAGAGTCAAATTGATGGTACTTAATAATAACAACTCACAAGTAGTTTTTAGTCTCTTCAGAAATCTAGAGTATATATTGAAACGAACATTTGTTGCACACAGGCACCATGCATTGTGTTAGTCTGGGTGAGCTAGAGAAACAAATTCATAGACATGAATATGGATATAAGGAAAAGGTTTATATACAAGAGAAATGGAGCATTGAGAAAGCATCCCAGCCCAGTTCATTACAATGTCACAAGTCCAATATAAGCCCATGTGTCTGATTCCAGTTTGTGAAGTCTCCTTCTGACTTATGAAGCACGTGCAATGGATGACACCAGGAAATATCACAGGCCAGTGGGTGCAGAATCTTGTGTGTCCGGTGGCAGTAGAAGCAGCTCAGCACATGTAGGTGTTTCCCAGTTGCCTCCCAAGCATCTGACCACTGGCAGGAGTCTCCACATGGTTTCTCCAGCCCCAGAGGTTTGGCTCCATC
This sequence comes from Nesogale talazaci, assembly GCA_004026705.1. Classification (NCBI taxonomy): domain Eukaryota; kingdom Metazoa; phylum Chordata; class Mammalia; order Afrosoricida; family Tenrecidae; genus Nesogale; species Nesogale talazaci. Next base: position 18,633 of record PVJH01009564.1, read on the forward strand.
AGGATAAACTTGTGTTGCGTCTCCTCCGGCTTTTCCATTCTCCAGGAATCAGGATCGATCAGTAGGCTGTCATCTCATCTTGACAGTAGAGACTCATTTGAATCTCTCTTCTCCAATTGGGAAATACCTCAAGACTTCCCAGAATTCTGAGGAGAAAGTCATGCCCACACAGAAGTTCCATTGGCTATCTCCAGAGTGACAGACTAGAACCTACACCTAGACTCCCAATCATGAAGTTGACACAGGAGTATAAGGCTGCCACATGTATCATTGCCTGTATTATACCTCCTGGGTCTACTTGATATTTGCTTGCCAGGGGAAAATTTCTTCAATAGCCAAATTTTTCTTGTCTTGCTGTTAGGGGCCATGGATTCCTGTCTAATCCAATTGTGACCCAACTGCACAATCGTTCTTATGCTCCAGCCTATTGTGGCAGCCTTGATTTCAATCCATCTCCTTGAGTGTCTTTCTGATCTTCACTGCTTTCCTTGTTCCATGTTGAACTCTCACATGCATATGAGGCAATTGAATATCCCAGGGCTTGGATCAAGTGCACTTTAATTCTTAAAGTAACACCCTGCATTTAAATACTTAACATAGGTCTTGAGTACCAGATTTCCCCCAAAGGAGACATCCTTTGATCTCTTCACTGCTTCCCTGGTCATTGATTGGGGATCCAAGCAAAACAAATCTGTATCAACTTCAGCTCTTTTCTCCATTTACCATTATGTTACATGTTGGTCCAGTGGTGAGGGTTTGGGTCTTCTGGACATGGAGTAGTCCTCCACACTAGAGGCCGAAATCCATGGTCTTCATCAGTAAATGCTTCAAGTTCGTCTCACTCTCAGCAAGCAAGTTTGTTTAATTTTTTTCCATAAGCTTCCACTCTGTTTTCCAAACCTCTATAGCATTCATTTGCTAATATTACATTATATTATTATAGTTTTAAATGATAAGGATTTGTAGCACCTTGTATGCCATCCCACTGTTGAACTTACCCATATTTATAACTATAATTATGTAGTTTTGATACATTTTAAAATGTATACATACACTATTTTTCATTAGTTTGTGGACTCTAAAAGGAGCGTAAGTTCTAAGTGATATTTAAATATCACTTACTTTGTCAAATACTCTTGTCAAAATAGTTCTTGAATTACATATTCTTAATATCAAAACAACGGATCAGAACACTTGATGTGCCAAACTTTGACAGATATTAGATGTCTTTCCTGTCTGCATCTTGACACAGGTCTCTCCTTTTCACCTCCTGCCAAATTTCATATACAAAAGCCAAACCCCCCTTATTAGTCCTTTCAACCTCGCAGGCATCCAAGCTGCTGAGAAGAGCTTAGGAAAAGTGTGCAGTCTTGCAGATTGGAACCACTAGACATCGCAGGCTCGCAGACTCAGCTCAGCCCTCAAGCTGCTCAACCATGTCTCCCTTCCCGCTTGCTAAGGGCTCTGCCACATGTCACCTCAACACGTACCTCTCTTCTTGTACAAAGCCCTGCGTTGATCTTTGCTCTACTCAATTTCTCTTTTTCTTTTCAACACGTGCGCGTAAGTTAGAGTGTCATTAGCAATCACAGCTATGTTATTAAAGAAAAAATATCAAAATTAAAAAATGGTGCCTCCTTTTATTCTCCATCTGAAGTTGATGTTTCTTCTCTCTAACCATTCCCTGATGCATGTTGCAGTCCTGCACTGCTCGCTGCACAAATGGCAGCCATGACAACGTTGGATAAATAGAGGGTGACCAAGAACAGGAATGGAGGTAAAGGGAGACAACATACAGTGTGAGACACTAAATAACAGTAACAGTATATGATTCACCAGTGATTCAAGAGAGGGATAAGGTGAGAGAGGGTGGGGTAAAAAGAGGAGCTGACACCAAGTTCTCAAGTTGAAAGAAAGTGGTGCAAACGTTGATGGCACCATGTATAGAAGTATGCTCAATACAGTCAAATAATGGGTGGTTATAAGATTTGTAAGATTCCCTCCCCCAATAAAATGATTAACTAAAAACCAAATAAGAAGGAAAAGAGTTACAATCTCTGAAACTCACAGGGTCCATTCTACCCTGTCTGAGAGTCAATCCATGGACACCAGCTGGATGACAGTGAACTTGAATTTCTTTCATTTTACACTTGTGCCATGCAAGAATGGCAGTATTGACATGCTCTGATGACACAAATGTGTTCTTTTTAAAAGCTCTTCGAATTAAAAACAAAAGAGGCAAGGCCAAGGAGCATATGGGGTGGAAGGAGTGGAATTTCCCTGTGAAATTCTCATAGGACAAAGCTTTCTCTTATATAGACAGTATGTGCATTGTTGTATAGAGAACAAACAAACAAGCAAAACTCTGCTTGCCCTTTGATCACTAATGCAGTTTTAATTTTCTTGAAAGCTCTTCCCAGTAAGCACCCCCCATGATTGCCCTATGCCTTTCAAATATCCGTCACAATGACTTCTTTGATATCCCATGAAACAGCATCAAAATCTTTTGAGCTGACTCCCTTGCCTTGGATGTAATTGACGCAGCAGATCCCTAACAGTTACGATTGAAGCATTTTTGTAAGACACCCCAAATGGTTCTAAGACAATGATATTATTTAGAGAACTTGCTTATACCCATAAACTGATCATTGAGACCTCCTTGGTTTCTGATCAACACGTGCATAGAAGAACTGAAACCCCAGGGACCATGTTTCGACTCACATTTATGTCTCTAGAAGGGATACTCTTTGAAAACTTTTGTTTCCTAATTCCATCCTTTCAATATTCTTGCTTTAATTTCATTGACAGTGCTACCCTCTACTATTTCAGTGATATAACCGACAGATTAATACCTTATTAATTATTCTGTGTCATATTATTTTCTGGTTCCTGAAAGTTAATATGGTTAAGAGTATAAGAGTTTTGAAACCTAATACTTTCTGATTGTGTGTCAATGTATAAGGTAGTAAAAATCTCTAAGGTTTACTTTCATTAGGGGTAAGATAAAACCATCTCTTATTGTTGTTGTTGCTGTTGACTCAATATTACCCCATAATGACCCTAAATGACAGAGCAGAAATATTTTATGGATGATAAAGCTGTGATTTGCATGAGAGTTAATAGGTCTTTCCCCCTATTGAGCTATTGAGTTAATAGGTCTTTTCCTCAAAATTTTATCTGCCAGGTACTTACCCATTGTATACTAAGACCAAAATAACCAGTTCATGGATTTATAAACATTAAATGAGGTAGTGTTTGCAAGCGTGCTAGTCTTCTCCAGAATTTGTTTTATTTGCTTTCCAACTACTGTGTCTGTCAGACACATTTCAAAATTGCACTGGAGAATGATTTGAACAATACTCTCCTTTTAGGGAGTTTCCATGTTAGTAGGAAAATACAGAAAAGAAGTACAAAAATCAGTACAAAACTCCAGTAAAAGAGGGATCAATTCTATCACAGAATCCCTGGTTACCTCTTGGGATTCAAACGTCAAGCTCCGCCTTTGGAAGCCATCACCCATCCCACAGGGAAAATAGGATATTTTCTACTGCCATCATGAGCAACCCCGGGGGCAGTTCACACTGTCATACAGGGTCACTATGAGTCAACATCAAGTCAGAGACAGGGAGTGTGGTGCTCTAATACAAAAAAAAGACAGCAAACAAGATAATGCCATTTATAATTCATTGACTTTCTCTGTCATCAGTCTGGGTTGAAAATGGAAAACCTGCCCAAGCAAGTTTGGGGACTTACTAGCTCCAGCCAAGAATTCAAGTTTGTAATTCTTCTCAATTAGCTACTTCTCGTTGCCTCGGTCAGCGCACTAGTTCTACAGTGCATGCTTCACAGTTCATTTTAGTCATCAAATGCTGTCTCCTAAGTTGCTTTCCAATATCATCTTTCCAAGATCTTACCGATATAATCAACTCAGGACATTCACACTTTATATAATTTCTGGTGGAAAATATTGAAAAAGGTTCCATGGATTCCCCTACACTCTCAGCTGGATAAACAAGATCTTTGATATCATGGACCTTTGCCCCCTTCTTTCTTAACATGCCTCATGCCATCGTTCTTCCTGCAGCACTCACCCCTCCAATTCTTTGGGCTTATCTTGCTTATATATTGTTCATCACGAGTACCTTTTTCATGGAATAGAGACACAAAAAGAGAGACGTGACGGTGAGGTCCTAGCAACTCGGGAGAGCACTTCTGTGAAGCTTGATGTCAGTGAATTTATATACACTCGTCTATAAACACACCCACACACTACCTTTAACGAGGATGGTTACAAATGGCATAATCCTCACAGGGCCTCTATTTTCTATTCCTGAGATGTGATTCTCTCATTTGAATGCTCATTGCTCTTTGAACTACTGTTAAAGAAAGCAATTAATTATTCTCTCTTGTATTCTGCTTACTTGAGAACTTCTTATCAAACCACCAGTTTGTAAGCTCCTTGAAGATTGCCTATTTGTAATAAGGTACACTCAAACTACCAAGAACACAAAGAGGCTTGTTCTCTTCTTAATTACTTTTCTATTACTGAGAGTACAGGGACTGATACATGGAGTTGCTCAATAAATATTTGCTGAACTGAGTCAATTAAATCAAAGCAGGTTTGCCTCTAATAGGTTTTACAACACTTTATAATTTGGACTTTAATTGAGTGTAACCCCATGACCATGCATACCTTATGGTCTTCTCGGTCTTCATTTACAAGACACTTTGGGGCATATTACAACTTCACTTGCAATGTATGATATGGAGGGTTTGAATTATAATGACCCTCGGCTGAAATTTAATACAACTGGGAATTGAAGGTAGTTAAGCATTCTTTTGCAATTTACTTTAATTAGAGCAGTAATGTATTATTCTAAAGAAAAACTAACTCAAAGGTTGGTTGACCAAGCGGAGTGAAAAAGAGATAAGCTAGCATCCCCTAATTAGATATTAAGAGAGACTGCGCTTCTAGAGTTTGTCTAATTTGACCTTATAAACTCTTTTTCTTTCCGTTTCTTTCTCCTGGTAGTCTGTGGACACTGAAAAAGAGTGTTTGGCCTTCATCAGTATCCTTGGGGCTTCTTGCATCACTGCCCTCTGGTGGTCGTGGGCAATACCCAGTGCTGCTCTGGAGAGCCGCCTCTGGATTTGAACCACCAGGCCCACGGTCTGCAGTCCCGCACTCAACCACTTACGCAACCAGGGCTCAGCCCTCCTGGGTGCTTCGGTATGCAATTGAGCAGGGATTGTGTGACTTTAAGAGGGAAATCTTCTTAACCTGGAGAGGATGAATCAGGTATAAATGCTCCATTTGATGCATTCAGAGAGGTCCTTGATGTGAGCATAGGGTTTAAAATTGAAAAAAATAATCGCACAATGACGTCTGACCTAGCCTGATACAAAACTATCTCAAAAGATTTGTCTTCTTCCCAGGAGAAACAAAAATACCAAACACTGACTTCCTAGCATTCAATACATGACTTTAGCATCAATCAAACTAATGAGGTGCTTCTTAAGTGAACCAAGCTATGTACACTCAGAGCCAAGAGTGTTTGTAGCAAACAGTCCTCTGTCAACAGCAGGTAGTATTTATTAGTATATGAAGTTTTGACATGGCATTTCCTCTCATAGATGTAACAGGTCTGGAATTAGAAAGATTTGGTCACACTCTGCTACTCTGTGACAATTCCTGAATGATGATGGCTAGGAGCAGGTGTCTAATTTTAAATCACTTTCAGGTAACTACAAAGGAGTAAAAAAATATCTATGATAACATTGCTTCCTTTCAGCTTCACTTCTATCAAACCTTATCTTTCCAGGAGATTAAACAATGAGAAATAGTTGGCTAAACTGCTGGTAAAACTCTTATTGTTTGTACCACATTTGGAAAAGACTCCTGGGACACACAGTGGAATCCTGGCTATTGATTGGCTGGTTAAATAGAGGACTATTAGCTTCAGACAGGCTAGATTGATTATACAGCAGCAGCAGGAGCTGAGGCTCAGAGCTGAGTGAGTGTCAGGGTGAAAAGGAGAGCAAGAGAGGGGAAGGCGAGGTGGAAAGGGAGGCACAGCCTGGTTCTTGCATGCCTGTGGAACTGCTGCTGCTAGATAATCTTGCTTGCTGGCTCTCTCAGTCAACAACTTATTGAGGCGCCTTTTTCATTCACAAGAGGATGTCAGCTGCGAGCCTCAGCCAGAAAGCAGACTTCACCTTGGACTAGTTCTTCTCACTCTTGCATCATTAAAGAGGATTAAAAAAGAGAAAACAAGCAAGCTACTCCTTCCCCACTGCCACTTCATTCCAGCACTGAACAGAAAGCATTGCAGGCTCCAGGTAAGGGAATGACATTGATAGCTCTGGATTCATTTTAACGCTATTCACAGAAATATATATATATATATATATATATATATATGGTAGTTTTGCATGCTTGACAAACAGCATTTGCAGTATGTATTGAAGTCAAGGTGACACCCAGGCTTGTGGTTACAGGCATGTGTGAATACATATCTAAGGGAACATAGATGCTGTTTTGTTTCCTGTGTTTTCCTAAGACTACTGGATTGAGAATTTAAGTACACAAGTATGTGAAAGGGGAGAAATCAGCAAGGTGCATGCGAACATGAGTCTTTGGAGGTGATGACCTTAAAATGTGTTTGTATAAATAGTTTTTTTTAACTGTGAAACAACTGGAGAAATGATAGCATATCAAGAAAAAAAATCACGACTGCCTTTACTCGCTATCATTCTACTTCAGTTAGAGCAGCTCCTCTGGACTTTTCCTTGCTTGTTATTATTTTTTAAATCAGACTTTTTATTGCAGCTGTTACACCCCCTCATAATATAACCTGTCTCACATAATGAGGCATTAGTGTGCCGTCTTATTAGAGCTAATTATTGATGGCCTGAGAAAATGTTGAGAAAGGGGAAGGTGATATGGTTCTGGAATTGAGTAGCTTTCTTGGAGTGACAGCTAGAATTGCAGTCCCATCAATTCATGTGGTGAATGTCAGGGACACGCCGTGGTGGTAGAGTGCCTGGTAACAGGAACTTTTCACAGATTAAGTTTCTTTGGCTGGGAAAGGAGCTTGTTTCATTATTTCTGAGGATGATGAATCGATGGAAGAGACTAATGAGCTTGGAGGAATGCAGTCCTGATGTCGCTGGGGTGTAGGTCATGAGTGTCAACTGCTAAAGAGAGAGCACAGTCATTTCAGGTACCAAAAAAGAAAAAAAATACATATATTTCATCCTGACTGCACAGGAAATGATGTGTGACATTCGTGTAGCCCTTTATTTTCTTTGTGCTGGAGGATTGTTTTACCGGAGGAGCTGCTCTAATTGTCTATTTAACTGAAGTTTCTGAGACTCTGCTCTGATCAAAGCCCAAGCTACGATCTGTGGTAGTCAGCAAAACTTTTCCCATGGTTCAATTTTTCTAGTAGGAATGGATTGAAAACTCTCTGGGGAGCCCTTACAGCTGAAGTTGGGAATCTTGCTCTGAAAGCCTGTGTCTGTGTGGGTGTTACACGCTCAGTCATATGTAAATACAGCTAAATATTTCAAGAACCCAATCATTCATGAAATGTATCCGGGTTCCTAAATATGAAATGTTTCAAAGCATCCTCTCAATACAAAATCAACCTACCTAGACCATTACATCTATGACACTGCTCTTGGAAAACAATAACGTTGTGGTTTTAAATTTTTAAGGAACGAGATGAAAATAATTGTGCTATTAGCTAAATAGCATTTCTCTTTTTGGTCATTAAGTGAGTCATTAAGATTTTTTCTATACCCCCCTTTGTTTTGAGTGTTATGCATTAAAGACAGTAATGAAAGCAGTATTGCTTTTGGATGTTGTATACTGATAAGCATCGAAGATATGACAGGTATGCAAAAACTGTACAATAACATTGGGTTGATAACATAAAATTTATAGACAGTATTTAAAAAATCTCTGTAATTGAGTAGTTTTCATATATTTTATTAATGATCTTAGCTGTTTTATTACTTTCCATAAATTGTCTTTTTAGCTTTTTGATATTATTATTTATGCAAACAAGATAACCTATCTTATCAAAAGATAGCTTAGGCATAATGAATTGATGTACACAATTTCATATTCAAGATGCATGTTTAATTCCACAGATTTGTAGCCAGAACATTAAGTATCAAACTTATGTTCTTAGTGTAGTGCCAACACGTGTTTATGTTGGTACTGAGTTATATATAATAAAATAAACCAAAAAAAATAAAATAAACCATTCTAAATGTCATTCTGCATTTTTATGAGACATTGTTGTCTTAAAATGCATACATGTAAATATCCAGACTTAAATTTTCTTCCCAAATATGCTACATATCCTTTAACAATACCTTTTAGGATGTTTTTATGACGACGTATCTCTTGCACTCATGCCCTCTTCTTTGCTTAGGGTGTATATTCCAGTGATTTGGTTTTTATTGCACAAGTTTTGTGATTTCTCCTTTAAGGCATTCAATTCCCATAGCTCCTTATTATGATTTCTTCCCTAGTAGAGAAAAAAATAATTATTTTAACTAAAATAAAAGAAGTTTTAATTTTTCCTGATTGCAGATATTCCTAACTATGCACTTATTAAGCCTCCTGCATTTTAGATCAGTACTCTCCAGCAACTTTCTGAGAAACCAAGTCTCCTCAATGCCACATACTTTAATCTCAGTCTGAATCTGACATCTAGCTGCTTCCTGTTTCATCTCATCTTATGGATTTTCCCTCTTCCTCTGTATTGTTAAGAGGGCTCCAGTTGACATTCGTTCAATTTCAATAGTAAGAAATGTCTCTTCTGTCCACTCATCGTAGCCACCCTGGAAGGAGAACAGAGAATGTATAACATCTTTTCTTTTTTAAAAATAGACAACTGAACCATTAGGGGGCTCTTTCTTCCTGTGTTATACTCAGCAAACCGCCAAAAGAGGTTACAGAGTCTTCTTCAAGTGTCCCCCTGTTTGTAAAATGTGAGTGCTGCCTCATACGCTTGTCTGGGATGCTCCCAGTTCCCAAAACAATGGGACCTTTAAGATCCATAAGAGTTCTTCTTTTCTAAGTAAAGTCAATATATTCTAGGCTTCCTAATTCAATTCTCTGCAAAAGATAGCCACATAGAATTGCTACATCTTTTAAAAAGAACAATGGCCAGACCAATCTTAGGTGCATTTAAAGGTAGCTTATTCAAAGAGTCTCATCAGAAAAAATAAAAATTGAGGAAAATTGAAGGAAAGAAGCTTTTTTTTCAGTCATCCACAAACTTCTTCGAACAGCACAGAATACTAGTGACTCCTGTCTTGTATGCGATTTGCATTCAGCAGAATAGCAGGCAGGCCAAAGGACCTATTACTTATTTTCTACAGAACAAAACAGATGAGAATTGCAAATAAGAGGATGGTTTTGCTGTACAGGAACATATAGGCAATGCAGTTTTGAAAAATCCCAGTATCTGAAGTTGTCAGAAAGGTACACAGAGGGTGACAGCAAAGTGATTGTGGATGAAAGCGTCTTCTATATCACTTCTCAGAACCATACCTATTGAAAAGCATGGTAAACTTTCCTAATAAATGGAAAGTCAATCCTCCGGCAACCACAGGAATAATGCTTTCTGATTACAACATTTAAGAACGCCTCCACGGAAAAGCCATTCATTTAGGAGGTTTACGCTTTTCATCAAATGATGGCAGTTCCATGGGGAGAAGGGGGCACATATATGACAGACACATTCTGTGAGGTATTTTCTTGAGAATGTGAGAGAAGGGCAGGACGCTGAGCAATGAATCATGGGATTTCAGTTCTGGATTGAATGTCTTATTGATTTATTAGAGTTGAAGTGTGATTGCTGAAATAAAATGGAAAAATAGAAAAGGTAACCTTGATTCATTTATTGGAATTTTGAAAGTAGGCTTGTAGGGATCTGTTGTGGCTTGGTTTTCCATATGGCTTGAAAAATGTCCATTCTTTGAATGGCACATGTCAAATGAGAGCAGTATAGTTATCTTGAAACAATTGCAAGATGATCTTGGATACACTGGTCTGAATCTTTAATGTTTTCTTTTGATGCTTAATTTTTTACACAAATAGGTCTTTATGTCTTGGGATCATGAAGCAACACAGCTGTATTTGGCCTACATACTTGAAGGCATCAGTGTGTCAAACATTTTAAGAATCTAAAAGAAAAATTTTCAAGGAATTTTAGGATAAAGTGACGCAAGCACAGTGATAAAAGGGATAGATAAATTTGAACACAAGAGAAAGGAGAACATTGTGATGTATAAATTATTTTAAATGGACGTTGCTCTGAACCAAAACAAAAATCTGAAGGGGTTTCAAAAAAATCATGATAAAATGGAATTAAAAGTGAAGGGAATTTCCCAGGAACATCTTGAAGCCTCCGTAAGAGATCTGTGGAAGGGTCATGGAGTATTAATGTTGTCATTTTAAAGGATACATTAATGAAAATACAAATGACAGTAGTATAAAATTTATATACCTCACCTGTGATTGTGAGAAATCTCTATGAAGCTAGAGAGAGTAACAGAAATGATAGCTGGCACACACTCATACTTTTAACTTAGTATGTTTGATACAACCGAACAAAACCAAACAAAATCCATTCCTGCTGGATTTCAGTTAAATTATACTAATATTTTGAAAGCCAAGTGTCCCTTATGTTTCATTTTGTTCAGTGATGTTGCTAATTAACTGATTTGTATTCTATGTATGATTGCCTTTTTGAAATATGTTAGCAAATGGTGGGGTGAGAATGATTGCATACATGTAGAAGAGTATTTTTGTTCTTTTTTTTTTTTTTTTGGCATCACTGCTCTCCAGTGGTGGGAGTAGGAGGCCCAGCCCCACTGCTGGAATTGAACCTCTGTTCCAGTGGGCCACAGTCCTGTGCACAACCACTATGCCACCAGGGCTCATTCTAGTATTTTTGTTCTTATAGAGTTATGATAAGTTGAACGTTTAGTGATCTAGGCAAGGTTATGTGATATGTGCTCTGTACCTTCTATTTCTTAGTTTAATTAATCAGCCATCTTGTAACTACCCTTAAGCATGCCAGACCTACCCATCCATGCACAATTATGCATCACTGTCTCATATTGCTTAGGTATGTAATTACACAGGTATACATGAAATTGCCAATATTTCTCTTCTGTGACACTGTTTTCTAACTTGCGTATCTTAATTCTTGATGTTGTTAAGGGTCATTGTGGCAGGCATGTGCTTATGTCAATTTTATGATTGAAATGTAGGGGTGGAGTCTAGCCTGTTAATCTGGAGATAGCCATTGAGTAGCCAATGAGGCCTCTATATGGGCCTTGCTTTCTCCTGAGACTTCTGGGAAATCTCGCGATATTTCCTGCGTGAAGATGAGAAGCTATCTTCCCCAATTGTTGGGGGTTAGTTTCAGAGACGATGAATCACGGACAAGACAAGCTGGCAGAGTTTTGAGAAGCTGGAGGAGCCAGCGGAGAGACCACACGGCTTTGCCCTGATGGAACCGGACCTCTGAGGCTGGGGCAGCCACATGGAGGCCTCTGCAAGTGATCAGTTGCTTCTGCCACCACGGGATGCTGTTGATGGACCCTGAGCCCTGGAAACGAGGAGACATGGGGAGACCCTTGTCGGTGGCAGGACTCTGCACTCACTGACCTGTGACTTTGTGAGTCAGAAGGAGAATTTATGGACTGATTTTGGGCATATGGGTTAATATTAGACTTGGGACTTTGAGCTGGACTGGGCTAGGATGTTTTCTCAATGTCTTATTCCTCTTGAATATAAACCCATTCCTTATATCCATATGCATGTCTTTGAAATTTGTTCCTCTATTCTACCTAGGCTGACACAGTCATCGAGTAGGTTCCAAAACATAGAATCTCTATATAGAACAGAAGAAGACATCAAGTGGTCCTGTGCCAACCTTAGAGTTGTTCTTAAGTTGGGGCCCACTATTGTGTGCATTGTGTCAATCTGTTCCCTCAAGGGTCTCTCCATAGTCTTCCTTTTCTGCCTTCACCTTTTCCAAGTGTGATGTCCTTCTCCAGGACTGGTCTCTCCTTGTAGCAAGTCCAAAGTATGTGAGAACAATCAAGGCTCTAAGGATCATATTGGCTGTACTTCTGCCAAGTGATTTTTGTTAGTTCTTTTGGAAGCGATGGCACGTTCAGTCTCTTCACAACACACAAGGTCCGATGTTTACCAAGCTTATGCATTCTAAATTGTGAATGATACATTTAGCATAAGGTTATTTAAACTAATGGGAAGATAATAAATTAGGACCATACAATAATTTTCTCCATCAAAGGATGAATTAGGAATCCTTGGAATTAAAAACAAATGTTATTTGCCATTCACAACAGGGTTTATTGCAGTAGCTTTCATAATAGAAAAAACAAGTAAACAATCTAAACTCTGATGATTGAGGAATGAATAGATAAACTCTGATACATTCATACAGTGGAGTAATATGCACCAATGAAAAATAAGCAAAATTGTCTGAAATTCTGAATGATGTGGGCAAAGCCAGACAGCATTATGCTTAGCAAATTTAGTTAATCATATGAGGATAAAGATCTAACAACACATAATTTAATAGCATAATTGTTATGGAGGAAAAAAAAGTAAAAGAATAGTAGTTCTACACCAAAGAAAAAGATTTTGGTGACTATCAAGAGGCCAGAGACTGAGGAGGGGAGCTGAAAAAGGGACAGGATAGAATATGGAGAAATGAGAGAGGAAGGATGGGAGCAGAGGAAAGAAATGGAACCTCATTTAATGTGATATTATTGATTTCATTTGTTGAGAGGAGCTGTGTAAGTACTTACAATGTACTTTTTTAAAAAGTCAAAATAAAATTTAAAAATCCTTGCATATTTCCTACTCCCTTATCTTAAATATTGGTCTGTGCAGCTAAAAAAAGTTTTAAAAATATAATGTCAGTGTCTTATATAACTGTTCAGGCCTTTATCTAAGGTACAGTGAGAGTGACTAGGTATAAAATCTCATTGTCAGCTCTTTGAGTGACTGCAAGGATGACTATTAAATGGAGCCATACATACAACAGCTAAGGCAAAACCATGAGTGAATAATTAAGTTATAGTTTTTAGATTCCAACACCTTTCCCTCTCATGTTCTGTTCTGTGATGTTCCCACTGGAATTCTTGAAGCCACCATTTTCTGTTGCCCATTGGCGTCCCCTTTTGTCCTACTCAGGTAGACAGAGGACGTCTCATGGCCAGGGAGTCAATCCCTATGCAGAGTGGCTTCCTAGGATGGAATAACACTCTCTGAAAGGTTTTTTAGGCTGTAAATCTTTGAGATAGCAGAAAGCCTCATCTTTCCCCTAAGGAGTAACAGGCGGTTTTGAACTACTGACCTTGTGTTTAAAAGCCTAACTTGTAATTCATTATGTAGCTATGTTTTACAATGTATTTATGTGCCTAATAGTGACCCAAATGGGATGACAGGATGAAGGATAAAAGCAATTACCTGGAAAAAGAAAATAATCACGATGAGAGCATAATGGTGTCCAAGGATTTTTACAGCCACATGCAACTTACCATATTCTTGGACCATGATATGCACTTTTTCTTAAAAAATAAACCATGTGGGGGGGATGAGGGTGTGTCTTATGGTCTGAAGATGTGGTACCCCAGAAGATTTGTTTATGTTCCTATGCACCCATTTAATGTTTGCATGCTGTGTGGGGCTCGCCAAGCCCTGCCTCCTGGAATCTCACTGTCAGTCAGGTCACATGATCAGTAGAGCGCAAGCCTACCCTCATTTGTTAATGAAAGTGATGATGGTTCTTAACACCACTGTTGAGTTTACACTGTTAAATATTACTGTATTTTTTTTATTCTAATAAATATTTTAGTATATTGGTACTATATGTTTCAGAATCCTTTTGTCTTGTTTTTCCTGCTCTAAAATCTGGGTGCTTCTCATGATCAGAAAAAATACAGTAAATAAGACATAGGAAGACATGACTGATGGATCATCAGTCCATGCAGTCACTGGCAGATCTGCAGATTCAGAAAAGCGAACAATATTGCAGATTAGAAAAACTCACAAATGTAATCTCAGCGCCCTATGATCAAGGTAGTCAGGCCTTCGTGGCTCAAGGCTCATGACCTGTAAGTAGGCCGATGGTCAGTTAAACTGAACAAGCAGATACAAATAAAAACTGAGGTTCAGAGAACTGCTATAGGAAAGGGTAGCATTACACCCTTGAGTCTTTGAGGCTGTAAACCTTGTAGGGGACAGATAGCCTCATCATTTTCCATCAGAGTAATTGGTGGGTTTGAACATCTGACCATCCCAGTGACTGCCAATGCCTACTCTTAGAAAGAAGATTAAAATCACATCAACAAGCTCACTGACATCAAGTCAGTTCTCACTCACAGCTCCCCTACAGGACAGGCAGAGCAGAACTGCCTCTGTGGCGTCCTAAGGGCCTGATAGGAGTTGCACTCCTTACCTGTCCCCCGCAGAGCTGTTGTGGTTTCAAACTAAACATCTTTCTGTTAATAAACCAGTACATAACCACTATGCTCCCCAGGCTCCATATAGTAGATAGAAGGATAGAAAAGATATTTCTCTCTTTTTGTCTCCTTCTTTTTCTCCTCCTCCTCCTCCTCCTCCTCCTCCCACTCCCCTTCCCCTCCTCTTCCTCTCCCTCTCCCTCTCCTCCTCCTTCTTGCAGTCAAGGATAGAAAATACAATTTATTCTTATCTATGTATTTAAGAATATACGCCAAACCCACACTCCTGCCATCATGTACATGCTGGCTCACAGTCGCCCTCTGTGGGTTTCTGTGACTCTAACTATTCACTGGAGTAAAAAGCCCACTTATTCTCCTGTGGAGTGGCTGGTGGTTTTGAACTGCCAGCCTAACTCATAACCACTACACCAGCAGGGATCCTTTAAGAGCATATAATATTAGAACTTGGTGTGAACAGTTTGAACTTAGGCTGATTTTACTACAAGAAAAGGCTTAAAGCCTTTTTGGTCATTTTAAAGTCTGCACATGTAGCAAATATTGGTGTTTGTGATAATTTTTTTTTGAGACTAGGGGTTGACCCTATCCCTTCAAAGTGAGAGGAAATTTATTTAACATTAAAGTGAACTTCAAAGGGGGTGGGGGGATACCTCATTCTGAGCCTATGGCTGTTGTTGCTGCTCTGAATGTCTGTGTGCTTCCACGGTCCTTTCAGTAACCCGAGCTCATGCATCAGACTCCTGAAAAGGCTCTTCTACCTTCCCCATCCCAAGAACCAGAACAAAACACCCACATTGTAAAACTGTGGGTCTGTTTTACTACATTGGAAATGACAGCCTAGATTGGAAGTCCTGTATTAAAGGGCAAGTAGGAACTGACTCTAAGTCAGATTTCATAACCCCAGAACTATCTGTTCTCTTGTCAGCAGCAGTTGGCTGGACTAGCATGTACTTTCACATTTCCAGCGGCTTTCAATAACCACAGAATTGGTTTCTACGTGGTCTGTCCATACTCACTGCACCGGGAAGGCCCTGCTGTTTCCCTCAGCCTGGGACACTTGCCATCATTTTAGGTTCTTATTACCTTCACAAGCAGCTGACACTGAGAAAGTAAAACATGTCAAGGCACTTGATTTTCAAAGGATCTCACAAGTTTCCAGAAGAGAGCATGCAAATGAAAAGTTTGTACTTGCTTTTTTCTGAGCATGTATTTGAATCTAAAAGATAAACGAAAAAAAAACAATAAAAAATTAGCCTTTGTTCCTCTAGGCTTATGAGTGGTAGCAGCCAAGAATACTTACTCTCCGCTTGTCTCCTCATTCCCTCTTTTTCTGTCTTTAAATTGTATCGAGTTATGTGTAACATAACGTAGAATTCAGGAGTGCAGTCATATTGAGAAAGGTCGTGCAGTCATAGTCACAAACAGCTTTCGCGAATGGCTTCCTTCGTGTGCACGTTGTTGCTGCCTCCGCATTTTCCTCCATCTCCACGTCTGCGCTCCCCGGCAATCATCAATAGAGCTCCCATCATCTCCTACATCCCCCATCCACATTTCCCTATCTAGGTAAACACACAAAAAAAGGACAAATAGCAAACAAGGACCAAGCATCAAGGACCATATAAAGGAGAGAAACATGTCCATCTAAGGGAAAGCAGAGAATACTAAAAATTTAGAATAAATTCACGTTGCGTCCAAAGGGAGATCACATTACAATGTGTTGTATTCTAGAATAAATACAGCAACTAAATCTATGTCACAATGTTGTTTCCCCAAATATTAATGCTGTTAACATCACAAACTTATGTGCTTTGGGGATCTATCAGGGACTTAACATAGGTTGGGAGTCTGAAAATGAATTTGGGGCTGCCTCAACTATCCCAGCTTTCTGAAAACCTTCCTTCATTTTCAGTCCTCAAAAAGGTGTATGTTTTCTGTTAAATTAAATGACGTTTCTCCTGTTTCAACACTGATTAAATAAAGTCGATCGTTGATTTTTTTGTTTCCCAGATGATCTGGTCTTACAAGTAGGTGTCTCTAGAGAACCAAGACAGTGAAGCTTAAATGGGTATACGTATTTATACACAGAGACACAGAGAGATAGACAGAGAAAGTTATATCAAGAAAATGACTTATCAATACACAGAAGTGGACTAGGTCAAAGCCAGGCAGGTTCCTAGGCTAGGAGTCAGAAGTTAGGCTGGGTGTTCTTCTGATTACAACAGCTTTGGGAGATGATAAGGATTGGCAAGAATACAATAAACACATGATTACAAATGTGAATGAATCTAGAGTCAATAATCAGATTGTAGGCCATCTGAAGGTTCCCAGGTGCAGTAGACAGCATGCAAGTCATTATTTCAAGTCCAAAGAATCATGGCAATCCAGATATAGGATCTAGACTCAGGAATAAGCAAGCAAACTTTCCCACAATGTCTGCTTATATGGGAATAAGTACACACCAACAAGGGTATTTTCACTTGATTGCATCAGGGCTGGGATCTGGCTAAGGGAGGTACATTTAACAATTGCTTGTCTGCTAATAGTAAATCCCATTATAGAGCCAAAGCATGAGTAATCTTCTAAATCCATCTCAGTGGATTTGAATTAAACTGAGAAACTTCAAAACATTAGAGTCTCTAAGCCTCTCATGTTAGCAGAAGAAGGACTCTCTCCTTTTCTGATTAGATTTTTCTTGCTAAAAGATAACAGAATAGCATCACTTCAGGGAGTTGTCACATGAATGGTTGTTCATGCTCTTCACGAACTAACTTTACCCTTGAAATCTTGATCCCTAGTTAGCCAGAGCTCAGCATGCTTCAGAAGAAAACATACAAAATAAAATCAACGGGTTTAAGCTTCAAAATGAATAAAGATTTTCCTAATTAACATGAGCAAAATGTAATGGGAAATGTGTGTTTTTTAATTAATGGGAAAATGAATTCCTATTAAAACTTTATGACCTGGCTGAGCCCCAGTGGCGTAGTGGTTGTGGGTGGGACTGCGGCCCATTGGGATGGAGCTTCAATTTCAGCTCCACGGAGCAAAGGCTGGGTCTCCTACTCCCACCACCAGAGGGCAGTGATGCCAAAAAACAAAACAAAACAAAACAAAACAAAAACCTTTATGACCTAACTTTGTATCTGATAGCCAGAAATCCAGAGTGAGGGAACAGAATAGCAAATAATAGTTCCCTAATCTGTTCTCAAAAGAACGTCAAGTCACATATCCTGAGCTGCCTGGTTGACAGAGATGATGAAATCCCTTGAGCAAAGGCCAACCAATCACGTATGTACAGATACACTTCCTAATTTTCCTAATCCTTCTTCAAAGAGACCTGTGTTGAACAGAGGAGAAGGAGAAGAAAATAGCAACAGAAGAATAGGCTAATAGCTCACTGGCTTTGAAATAAATCTCTGTTCTCATGAACCAAAGTGCTCTGTGACCACAGAGTTAAAGTGGAGGATGGTGGTGGCTAAGAGACATATGGGATTCTGGTGCATATTGGAGACCTGGTAGGGTCAGTTGCTTTGTTCCCCTGCATTGTGGGTTTTTCCCAGGTTCCTGAAAGTGTATCTAAAGTAGTGGTAACTGGTAAGTATTAGTATCCTATTGTATTGTATTGTATTGTATTGTATTAGTATCCTATTGTATTGTATTGTATTAGTATCCTATTGGCTGCAAGAATGGATTCTGGAATATGAGCAATGATAACGATGGCACAGGATGTCTCAAGTCACTTTAGATGGGAAAGGACTTGATGGCACCCAACCACAAGAATAACAACAACAACATCTTTCCCTTAGGTAGTCATTATTTGTTGTAAAGTTTGTGATAGAGGAAGCCAAAGGAGAAGCTTCTGGTAGTTTTCCTCCCATCCCTAAAAGTAAGCAATGCATTATGTAACAATTGGTAACATTTTGATAATAACAATAATGCATGATACTTTGTAAAATATGACAGGATGTTAAAAGGATATCTATGAGGAGTGGGCTTACTTGGCCAGGAGATACAGACATGTGAACAGGTCATCTTGAGATTAAGTATCTGTACATTAAGCCCTTCGTGTACATGATAGTTAGGTTTTATGTGCCAACATGGTACCTATAGGAAGATATGGGTGGAGTACAGCATCTCAATCAAGATAAATGACTTGCAGGAGGCTGGCTCTTCTCTCTCTCTTCCCTAGGTGGACAGGACAACATTATGTCCTTTAACTTCTGCCTTAATATGTCTTCAGTGCTACCTGTGGGCCCAGTTAGCCATGTTCTAAGGTGGCCCATGGCCTCTCTGTGTTGGCTATTTCCCACCACAGTGCTACCTCACCTGGCCTTGTCTACTGCCTACTGGCCAACTCCACTCATATCGCCACCACTACAGACAACACACACGTCCTGTCAGTCACTTGGCGTCACTAAACCCTGAGGCTCCACCATGACCTTCTCTATGCTTCTCTATGCTGTGCTACTGACCTCTGCTACACCTCACCATTTCATTTTCAGACTATTTGCTTGTTTGATCTTGGGCTAGTCACAATGTGAGAAAGGAAGAACCTCCAGTATATTAAGTGTCCTATGAAAGTGAGTTGGACTGAGCTTTTTGTACTGCTGTGCATACTAATTTGCAGTACATTCCTTTTTGCTATCTAGACATATATGTGTGCATATGTATATATGTATATATGTGTGTATATATGTGTGTATATATATATATATATATATATATATATATACACACACACTTGCTTCTCTAGAGACCTCTATCTAATATACTGAATTGTTGATGATGGAAGTAAGTTAGTTTTTTTTATTCTAAAGAGTGATA
Source organism: Nesogale talazaci (assembly GCA_004026705.1). Lineage (NCBI taxonomy): Eukaryota > Metazoa > Chordata > Mammalia > Afrosoricida > Tenrecidae > Nesogale > Nesogale talazaci. The sequence continues at coordinate 38,001 of PVJH01009564.1, forward strand.
AAATTTTTTTTAAATCTTCTAAAAGTTCAAGTAGTTTCTTTAACTGCTAGTAATAAATTTGATTACAAAACTGTTAATCCTATTTTATATTTACGAAAAAAAGATGACTTTACAATTGAGAAGGATGCAAAGAAGTCTATTGGTTAGAGTTTTCTTTTTAAAGTGCAGGCAATTTAAATTTGAGCTGAAGAACACGCCCATTTTGTTTCAGCTTATAACAGGAGCTTAAAGAAATCTACAGGGACACATACTGTACTACTTCTAATGTAAATATGACTTGCCTGATGCAATAGAACTTTGACATGCCATTTAGTATTTTTTAATGCTAGGCACATTTAGATCAGTCACAGATTGTTCAGTTTAAGCTTATGACTTGTATCTGAACAGCAGCAGCAAACATGTTTAAAACCCAATGGGCATTAATTGCAAAAAAAAATACTCACTAGCATTTTCCAAGGCCAATCTTATGTATTTCTAGAAGAGGAGCTGAATTTCAACAATCAAATGTAAAAATGATTAGAAGAAACTCTAGATCTGGTTATCTGAGTGTAAAATCTTATAAAATATATACTAATGGTGAAAATCTAGTTGGAAAAGGTGGAGAACTGCTCCATATCTTCCAGAGTATAAATTAAAGTGACTGTATTCTCTCTATAGGAATTGTTGAACTGATGCATATTCTACTGAGTATATTCACAATCAATAAATAGAATTTTCAGAGTTAGATAAGATTGAAGGATTTTCACCACTTGGGGTGGGGTTATTTTTATTTAGAGAATTTCAACTTGTGTGTTGTAGAGTATATTCATATATGGACTCACATCAACTGAATGTAGAAGAACACCTCATTGTGACAAAAAGTACTTTTCCCCAATCTGACCTCCTTCTCTCCTTTTCACTTGTTTGGTGGTGGATTCTTTAGGTGCTACCAAGTTGGTTCTAACCCAAAGCAAATCTATGTATAAAGAGCATCCTGGGCTGAGCCCCGGTGGTGTAAGTGGTTGAGTGCGGGACTGCGGCCTGTGGGCTTCGCGGTTCAAATCCAGCTGCGGCTCTCAGGAGCAGCACTGGGTAGCGCCCACGATCACCAGAGGCAGTGCTGCCCCCCCCCCCAAAAAAAAGAATATCCTGATGGGTCCTGTATCATTATCATAATCATATCTACTTTGTGCTGATGACTGCACCCACTGTGTTGCGCATCTTCAGGATCTTCCTCTTTCTTGCTGACATTCCGTGCTACTGAGTGTTCTCCGTTTCTCAGGTTGACAAATTCAAAGTATGGGAGGCAAGTCGCACCAGCCTCCCTCCAGAGGAGTAGTCTAGTTGTCCATTTGCAGGGTAGCAGGCTAGTTTGTTCTTCTGGTAGACCGTGATGACTTCAATATTCTTCCCTGATACCATAATTTAAGTGTCTTAATCCTCTGTCTACCTTATTCATCATCCTTCTTTGCATAGATGTGTGGTTACTGAATATACCATGGCTTTGGGTAGTTGCATCATAATTTTCAAACATAAAGACTTGAACATTCCTGCTCCACCTCTGCCATCAAGATTGGTCAAAGAAACCATCAAGATGCACAGAAAAGTATCACGGTTGTGAGCTGCAATCCAAACAGTTCTCATTCACGGTGACCCTATTTACCACCAAACAACCGCTGCCAGATCGTGAGCAATCCTCAACATTGCTGCAACGTTTCAGTCATTGTTGCACCCTGTGTGTCTATCTGTCTTTAAAACTGCCTTTCTCACTTTCTATACCAAACATCATGATTTTCCATCTTCTGGATATGCCACGGGACCTCAATGAACTCTCACCATTGTTCTAAGGAGCATTTTGGCTGAACTTTGTCCAGGAAGATGTTTACTCTTTTTGTCATCATGGTACTTTTAATACCGTTGTCATTACTAGAATTCAAATATATTTGACTCTTCCTTGATCCTCCTCACACAATGGCCAACTGTCACATGAATATGAAGTGATTTAAAATACTTTGGTTTCAGTCAGGCACAACTTAGTCCTCAAAGTAACAAATATCTTATGCAACAGATATATGCAATGCAAAGTGTCATTTTATCTCTTGACTGCCTCTTCCATGAACATTGATTGTGGATTCATGCAAAATAAAAGACAAGATAACTTAGAACTTTTCTCCAAAGATCCAGATATAATTTGATTCACTTGTTAGTATTTTTGTCTTCTTTAATTTTTTTATAGTGCATACTGAGGTCTGAAATCTTCGATCTTCAACAGTAAATGCTTCAAGTCCTCCCCACTTTCAGCAAGTAAATTTGTGTCATCTTCATATCCCAGGTTGTTAATAAACCACCCTCCAAATTATATCTTGTGTTATTCTTCACATATCCCAGCTTTTCTATTTGTCTAGCGTACAGTGACTTTTTGTGTGCTTTTCATCTTCTTTTGATGCTGTCTGCATTGTTCAACATTTTGTCCATAAAATCTTTCTATATTTCAACATGAGGCATCCGTGTTCTCTTACTTTCTTTCAATTTAAGATATATCTTAAAGTACATTTTACTTTTTAAAATTTTATAACTCTAGGGTTTTTGTACATTTCATTATACTTTGATTTGTCTTCTCTAGTTGTTTGAAATCATCTTTCAGTTCTTTGACTTAATGATATCTTCCTTTTGCCCTACTTACTCCACCATTAACAATAAGTGTCTGTGTCTTCTGGCATCCGCGTTTATCTCTTTTTCTTCCTTTCTTGTATTTCAATGTCTTTTTAATAATCTTTTGCCTTTTGTGTATAATACTCTAGATGTCAGCACACAGCTCATCAGGTCAGCTTTTGTTCATTCACAATGCATCAATCTATTCTTGAGAGGTTTAATCATTGAAGTGAGCTACACTGAAGATTGTATTTTGGTTCTTTTAGACTTGCTGTAATTTTCTCCAGCTTCAACCTGAACTTTCATATAAGCAATTGATGGTTGGCTCCACAGTTGTCTCTTATTCTTGTTTCAGCTACTGATATCAAGCTTCTCTATCATCTCTTTTCACAGAGGTGGTCAATTTCATTTCTGTATATTTCATTTGAAGTTGCTATTAGTAAGTCTTTGATTTCACAAAATTCTGTCATGTGATCTCGAGCTTCATTTTTATCAGCATGTCCATATTGCCCATGAGCTGTTCCTTCATCTTTGTTTCCAACTTTTGCTTTCCAATTTTCAAGAATTGTCAATGCATCTTGATTTCATCTTTGAGCAATTTCAAGTTAACTCCACTGTAAAAATCCATCAATTTCTTTATTACTAGCTGTGATGCTTCCTACATCCTTTTGGATAATCTTTGGCTTGAATAGATTTTCTTTTCTGGGGATTAATATTATGCTCTCACAGAATACATGGTACTTTTACATATTTTTCAACTTGTCCTTTTTGGTGATAGATGGGATGCTGATTCTCTTGAAGCTTTTATCCCCAGCATAGTAATTCATATGTTTCTTTGATACAAAATGTCCTATATCAGTTCATTTTAGCTCATTGATGAACATTGATATTTGTGTGGAGGTCTATTTTATGTTTGAAGACTACTATATTTCCTAAAGTTATGTGTTTCACATTCCTAGTTCCAATTACTAATGGACAGATGTACCCTACTTTGAACCATTAGCAAATGAAAGTCCTTTACTCCATGAGTGCTTTCCTCCATTCATGTGAAATATGGTCCTCTGAATTTGGAGAAGGAGGGTCATCCTTTGTCACATTTTCAGTGGCCTCTGACCTGATGGGCTTATCCTCATGTACCATTGATGACAGGATTTTGCTGATATTTATGAAGTTTTTGATACCTAACAATTTTCTCCTGCTAATATGAAGTTGGCTAACTTAGCAGACTACTCATCATTTGCAGTTTGTTTTTAGTTGAGAAGCTTTGGAGAAGCTTGCTGGTATTCTAAATAACAGTGACACAGCTTCCAGCATGACAACAACATATAAGCAACCACAGTCTTACAAGATGACAAGACAAATTGATGGTTATAAGCATTGTTGATTAGACAATAGAGACTTGTGAATTAAAATCTATGTTGAAGACCGCATAGTATATGTTTTGAAGATCACCAAATATTAATTGCAAATATCTTCTTTAACTATAAAGGTTGATAATGAATGTGAACTTCACTGGAAGGCATATAAAATATTCAAATCAACTATGTCTCTGGAAAGACACACTGTAGAACCTCAATATCATCAGCCACCTTAAAGCTAGATGCCTCCTTCAAGATACTATCAATTGACACTATCAATTATTGAAGCTTAATTGAAATAAGTCAATAGAAACCAGAGTATAGCCTTAGGTATAGCCTATCTGAATTGAGAAAACATCTTAAATGTACATTTATATATTGACATTAAGGACCATAGGCTAGACAAGTTGTGGATGACACCAGAAACACCAAAAATGAACAAAGAAGAAAATGGGTGGTATAATGTGGGTGAGAGAGAGCTATATTTTTGTAGCAGCAATTTTGCATTTTCTGCTTTCATGTTAATGCCATCTATGGTAGTAAAGATCTCAGAAAACAATGTGGGAGCATCTATGACCTCCTGACAAGGGAGACTCTGTCTTCAGGCAAGCTCTGTCTTCAGATTGCAACAAGACAAAGATGAGTCATACTTCCAATCTCCATTTTTCTTCATCCATTTTGATATAAACCATCCCTCAAATGGCACTCTATATTCCTTTGGGTTCAATAAATTAGGCATGGCAATGGTCACACAAAACTTACTGACAACTTTTATCCTTATAGGGGACTATTTGAGAAGTTATCAGGTTACCACAAGGCAGAATCAGACAACATTAAGGATGCCATCATTGGTGCACAGCCTCGGTCCTCTGTGTGCTAGTCAGGCAGTCTCTTGGTTGCTGCCTTAGGGGGTCAGGGAGCCTACGTAATGGACTATCGCACTGTCTTATTTAGCCTCATAGCTTTTCCTCTTCTGTGTCTCTTTGCCTCCTTTCCTATCTTTTGGTCTTGATGAGACATGTCCTCTGCTCCCTAGGGTACTCCTGTCAGGGCTTTTGGAGTGCTCTGATGGTGGGTCAAAGAACCCTTTGATGATCCAAATATTCTTTCTCTGTTACTGAGATATCTCATTTGTGTAGCTGCAGGAATGGCAAAAATGAGTATCCTCAAGTTAGGGTATTTTCTGACTATTTGCATGCCCCTCGACCAATTATTTGGTGGAAAATGGGTAGAAGAGTAAAGAGTAATCTTCCTTCACCACAAGATTTCAAAATGAAAGCAGACCTTGAATTTCTTGCAACTTTTAGAATTAAATTTCATAAGAGTTGTAAGTTGACTGGTATATATCATAGCTAGTAGTTTATTATGATATAAAATGTTGCTACTCAGAACATAATCTATGTATCAAAAGATGATTCACAGATTTTACTATGAACTTCTTTGTAATGGTGGTGGTACATAAAGATCATTGAGTTTTTTCAGCATCTTAACATTATTTCCCTATGAGCATAAGGCATCATAAATTTTGAGAAGTTCAGAATAGTAAGTAATTGAAATTGCACTTTTTATATTTGCTACTACCAAGATATATTGTGATTTTTTTGTAAAGAAGGTACATGGATTGCTTTAATTTTTGGTGACTCAAATGTTGCATACCTTATATCATTAAAGATGGTCATTAATAACCTTGTTCCACATTTTGCTAAACATTTGAAATAAAAGAGTGTGTTCAAAAGTACTTTTTCAAATATTTCTCCATTCTGAAGTAAGTTTTCTCAGGAACTATTGAAAGGCACTATCTAGTACTCATATTCACTTGTGTATAGAAATGAATATAATGACTCTTGTCCCCAAGCAATATTAAAACTCTTGATGTTAATTTCTATTTCTCAATTTTATTATATATATTAGCTATTTTGAGTGAAAAATCATTTCCGACTAAATTATTTTACCCTTTGGACCTATAAATTTTCAAAGTAGGTCACCTATTTTCTTTCCATTAACAATTTTGTATTTATGACTATAGCCCATGATTATGAATTTCATACTTTGAATTTTACATGTATAAACATAATACTTTTGAATATATGTATATTTTAATTACATATACCTTTATTAAAAATAGACTATTTGAGACTATTTGAGACATTTTGGTATAGGACTTAGCATAGCATCATAGGATTCAAATTAAAAAAACACAGGATGCCATATTTTGCTTTTAACTCTTAGAGAAAATCCACAATTCTGCTTAATAACTAAAGATCAATTAATGAGGAAGACATTGGAAGGCACACATGAGTGAATCTCTCCCAAATATAGGTTCTTTGCACCTTAAACTAGGAATTTCTGAGATTAAGATATTCATCTTTTATTGCACATGACCTTAGAAAGTGTGAGATATCTCTTAATATGTCCCTTCACTGATTCCCTTACTGTAGATCTATTTATTTATACATCCAATAACAATATACCCTCATCTAATAATTCCTCAAACATAGTCTGAAGAGAGAGAGAAACTTAAATGAGAAAAATAAATAAATCAAAGGAAAGGAGCAACTCTGAAGCTGTGCCTTCTTCTGGTTGGGAGGATCTGAGGAGGTTCTTTGAAGAGTGCTGAGGGCCCTTCTCCCCTGGGTCTCTTCAACCGCCTGCTCCTCCATACACTGCATGGGGGGTTCTGAGAGTGCAGTGCAGTACTGGAGTAGAAAGGCTGGTCTGTCTTTCCCAGAGTGACTGGTGATTTCAAACAACTGCCCTTGGGGAGACAGTTCAACGTGCAACCACCGAATAAAAACAATTTAGTCTCAACAATCAATGTCATTGATAGCTATTTTATTAAAGATCCCTGTTTATATAGGGGAGTGAGCAATGGGCAGGTAACTGCAAAGCTATTGATTAAAAATTTGCCAGCTGCTCAATGGGGAAATACAAACCTGTCAGCTCTCACACAAAACGTTCAGTCTCGGGGACCTCATGCAGCAATCTACCAGTCCAGCAGAGTCAGGTCCCTTAGGATTGACTCACACCAGTCATGTTCCTTTTTTCCTTTCCTTTTCATGTGTGTTTGTCTTCTTTATGTGTGTGAAGGGTGACCTTTAAGTAAGTAAACAATTCATTCCAAAATCATGCTTATAATATTTATATAGTGTACATAATTTCATTACAATACTATTTCCCATGAGTTTTCATTGAAGCATAAGTATCTACATACAACATGGGTATGTGGATAAGTCCCTCGGTGGTACAAATGGTGGTTACTAATCAAAATGCTGGTGGTTTGCATCTACACAGAGCTCTTTGGAAGACCTAAGACCTTCGGGCTGAAAGATCACAAGGCTGAAATCCCTGGGGAGGGCAGCTGGATTCTGTCATGCATGGGGTCACTCTCAGCCAGAATCAAATCATTAGCAAATAACAATAGCACAGATGTAGGTGTTTCTGAGTGACACAGTTAGATGTGAATTTGTTCACCAAAATGACGGAGGTTTCAACCCACACAGTGGCACCTTGGGACATGGGCCAGGGCTATACCTTTAAAAAGTCACAACCATGAATGCCCATTTATATACCATCGGATGTACCATCATGGAAGGGTCACAGGGAAGAGATAAGACAGTAGGGTGCATTATAGCACTGATGAAATGCACAACTTTTCCCTAGTTCTTTAATGCTTCTTCCCCCCCCCACCCACTATCATGACCTCAATTCTGCCTTACAAATCAGACTAGACGAGAGCATGCACACTGCTATAGCTAAGAGCTGAAAACACAGGGAATCCAGGAAAGAAAAAGACCTTAAGGCCAACAAGGAGAGCAGAGATACCAGGAAGAAAAGGAGAAGGCAGGGAATGGGGGTGAGGGTGGGAGGGGTAGAAAGGAGGAATCAATCACAAGGACCAATCAATCCATAACCTCCTCCCAGAGGGATACATAATGAAAAAGTGGGTGAGAGGCAATGGAAGATGATAAAAGATATGAAAAAAAGATATGAAAATAATAATCTATAATTTATCAAGGGGTCATGAGGGTGGGCAGGTGGGGAGAAGGTGGGGAAGAAATGGGGAGCTGATATCAAGAACTCAAATGGAAAGAGAATGTTTTGAAAATGATGATGGCAACATATGTGCCAATATGCTTGACACACTGGATTGTGATAAGAGATATAAGAGCTTCCAATAAAAGAAAGAGGAAAGAAAGAAAGAAGAGAGAAAGAAAAAGAAGGGCCTAGAAAGCAGAGTTCTTCAACAGCTCAGGGGTCACTATGAGTCAGAACTGACTGATCTGAAAGGACTGTGAACTCACATTTAGAATAGGATGCTGAAAATAGATTGCCAGCCACAACGACCTAAAAGTCAGGGATGTTTGTTGGAAGTTGTTTCATTCTATAGAGGAGGCCCTTTAAAAATCATGCCTGTCAAAGAGGAGCTTCAGCATTTTGTGACAGTTTGAGAGCCTGATGGCAGAGTATGCTGATTCAGTCCTTGAATTCTCTGTGATGACTTCTCACCTGCACTTAGCAGCTGTTTATTGCTTGGTTCACTGGAGCATATGATGCTGAACCAAGCCACGGGTCAATAAAGTCATTTAAAATGATCAACCCTCAGAGTGAAGGAGGTGATGAATCAACCAAAAACTCCTTTAGGCAACAAACCTAGCTGGGAAAATTTGCACTTTAGGTAGTAACATATAATCAAATGAATCAGCAGACTGCACATCTCCCTAATTAATTTTACTACCTTTGGAGAAAATGTGCAGTCAACTTTTTAATGCTTTCCTCTTTTAATAGGGTTGCTGGTGGTTCGACATCTAATTATGTAGAGAACCTTTAAACCTTGACCTTGTAAATATTTAGGCAGTGCTGTGCATAGATCCCGAGTGGCCTAATGGTTACTCATTGGGTAGTTAACTGCAAGGTCGGCAGTTTGACACTACTAGTCACTTCAAAGGAGAAATATGAAGCTTTCTACACCTATAAAGTCTTGGAAATCCACAGGAGCAGGTCAACCCTGTCTTCTTAGAATCTGTTGTAATTACATAATCTGGAGTCAATTTGAGGATTAATAGTGAGAGGGTTGGAGTCTAGTCTGTCACTTATTGTATAGCCAATAAGGCCTCTGTGTGGGCAGGCCTTCTCTGGAGAGTTCTGGAAACTTCTGAATTTTTCCTTGATGGTGGGAGACACTATCTCTCATGGCTCACTCCCTGTGAGACACACTACTGGCAAGACACATGGCACTATGCCCAGGAAACTGGAGAAGCCACTTGGATCTACCCTGATGCAACCAAACCTATGGAACTGGAGAGGCCATGTAGAGTCCTCTGCCACTGCTGATATGCTTACAAGGTCATGGGTTTCACAAGATTTCCAATCCACTGGTCTGCAATTCTCCTGCATTCAGTATCATGCTATGTGTTTCATAAATCCGAAGAGTGGTATCTGACATATGGATTTGATCTGGATGGGACTGGGATGTTATCCAATTACTCAATCACTCACATAAAGACCTCTTTTTTAGAGATTGTGTTAGTCTGAGTAGACTAGAGGAACAAATTCATAAACATGTAATTGTGTATAAAAAGATGTTTGTTTATATACAAGCACAACTGTACATTAAGCAAACATTTCAACCCAGTTCAGTCCAAAGCCATAAGTCCAATATTAGCCCATATGTCCGACAGAAATCTATAAGGACCTCTGCAGAATCATGAAACCTATGCAATGATGCTGAATGTGGGAAGATCACAGAGCAGTGAGTGCAAAGTCAGTGGTGGTAGAAGAATCTGAGCGCTGGGAGGAATCTCCATGTGGCTTCCCTAGGTCCAGGTTTCTGGCTGCATCAGGGTAGGTCCATGTGACTTCTCCTTAGGGACGTCTTGCAGGGAGCCAGCCTTGCCAATCAAGCATTTTCAAGCGAGTGAATGTTGTCAGTAGAAAGTTTCTGAGTAAGTGAACTCAGAGACGTAGTGTCTGCACCGCCAAGAAAAAATTGCAAATTTCCGAGAATTCTCAGAGGAGATGGTCATCCCAACACAGGTCTCATTAGCTATCTTCAGACTGACAGGTTAGACTCTGACCCTATATTCTTAATCCTCAAATTGACACCAGAGTAAGTGGCTGCTACATAAACATATGAGTATGTATGCATTTGTTTATCTAGTCTACCCAGACTAACATAGAACCAGAATCTGTTTAGTAGTAATGTGTTCTTGAGCTCATGATTAAATTTAATCATGTTCATGTTTCTATGTTCCCCGGAGTTATTTACAAATGCTAAGACCCAAGTACATTTGTAATTAGTATGAAACTATCACTACCAGTTCCCAAAGATGAGCTAGTATTGAAAAGCAAGAATGTTATTGGTGCTACGGTGTTTTCAATTGCTTCACATTGATGCGAATGTTGGACGTTGGATAAAGAAGACTGAAGAAGAATCGATACATTTGAATTATGGTGTTGGAGAAGAAGATGGCCAGTATCCTGAGGTGCTGGAAGGAAAACTGAGCTCTCTTGGAAGAAGGAGAGCCAAAGTACTCCTTAGAGTCAAGAAGGGAGAGACTTCATCTTATATAATTTGGACATGTTGACAAGAGAGACAAGTTCCTGGAGAAGGACATAATGAAGTAAAAGAGAGAGACTTTCCCATGCTTCTGGTTTCTATCTGTACCAGTATACATCTGGTCTAGCCAGATTTCTGAGGTAAAATTGGGTAAAATTGGGATCATAATTTGGTGATGGGGGGCATTTAAGAACTAGAGGAAAGTTGCATATTTCATTGGTGCTACTCTATACTTGGCTACCTCTTATCCTTCCTTCTATAAGAGGACATTGCTTCACCTACAGATAGGGCATGATCCCTTCCGGACCAGTGATGAGAGTGGAGATACAGGAAGGGTGGAGGGAAGGTGAAGTAGGAAGTGGGGACCAATTACAAGGAACTACATATAGTCTCCTCCCTGAGGTACGGACAATAGGGAAGTGGGTGAAGGGAGACATCAGACATTGTATGGCATGACAAAATAATAATTTATAAATTATCAAGGGTTCATGAGGGAAGGGGCAGCAGGGTAGGAGGGGAAATAGGAGCTAATACCAAGGACTTGAATAGAAAGAATTTTGAGAATCATGGCAACAAATATGCATTGACTACCATAGATGTATGTATTGATTGTGATAACAGTTGTAGGAGCCCCCAATCAAATGATTAAAATAATAGAGGGTCAGTGAAACAGATGGGCCTCTCAAGAATTGAAACTGTGGCTGCAACAATATTCAAACCTCTTAACAACTGTGAGTATGGTATGGTAGCAAGCAGTGTTTCATTTTGTTGTACAGAAGGTTGCTCTAAATTGCAACAAACTAGAGAGCAACTAGCAAATTCAATACTTCAAATATTTTGTCATTCCATCCTTTCAAAGTCATTCCTCTTTTTGTGTTCTTTTCTGTTTTACTAAGTATCATGTCTCTTTCCAAGGACATGTGCCATCTGATAATATATGCTTAGAGTACATGAGACAAAGTTTGGCCTTCCTTACTTCTAAAGGACAATCTGTATGTTCTTCTTCCAACAAGGAGGTTCTTGTTCTGCTGGCAGTCTACAATCTTGTCAATATTGTTTGTCAGCACCATAATTCAAATGCATTGTTTCTCTTCTAGTTCCATTGAGATATTGTTTGCATTAGTATTCATTCAACAATGAAGGCTGCAATTCTTGATATTCATCAGTCCTTGCTTCAAGCCATTATCTCATTAAGTGTCATCTGCATGCCAAAGTTAGTTAATAAGCCTTCCTCCAATCTTCATGCTGTGCTCTTTTTCTTGTTCCTATTTTTGGATAATTTAATGACAAATTGATTTAATAAGTTCAGTGAAAGTATGCAATCCTGACACACAAACACAAAGTGTTCCTGATTATAATCATAGTCTTCCTCTGTTCTGGTCAAACAATTGTCAATTGCTGTACAGATTCTCACAGAGCACAACAAATTGTTTGGAATTCCCATTTCTGCCAAGGGTGCATATAGTTATTTATCATCCACACAGGTAGAATGCCTTTGCATAGTCAATAAAACACAAGTAAACATCTTTCTAGTATTTTCTGTTTAGAGTCAAGATCCATGTGATTTCAGGAATGATACCCTTTGCTTCGTGTCCTCCACTAAATTTGACATGAATATCTGGAAGTTCTCCATCAATGTACTACAGCAACCATCGTTGACTGATCTTCAACAAAATTCTATTTGTACAACAAAATTCTATTTGTACGTCATATCAACTATATTTGTCTATAATTTCCACATTCTGGAGGTCCACTTCCTTTGGAAGGGGAACTAATTTAGATCTATTCCATTTGTTTGACCAGGAAACTATCTTCTTAATTTCTATATGTAGTCTAGTGAGTGATTTCAGGGATGCATTAGCACATTAAAACATTTAGATTAGCATTTCCTGAATTTTGGAGGCTCTGTTTTCCACTAATACATTCGGTGCAACTCTTCTGCTATTGATAAGATTTTCGGTGGGTCAACCCTCAGAAATAGACAGCCTATTCCTTCATCTTAGTCTGTTCTCACTCTGAAGTGAAACAGAAACCTGTCACTTTGGGTCACCCTGCTGGCATTTGCAATACCAGTGGCATAACTTGCAACTTCATAGCAACACGCAAGCACCACAATTCAACAAACTGACAAACGATGATGCTTCATTGGGTAGTACTCTCTATAAAAGGCACTAATAAATTACAGCAATTCCTGTTTCTTTTAATTACACAAAATAAATATACACACAAAAAACATAAAATAAATTAAATAATATTCTGAAGATTGCAGAGCTTGCGAGAGTACTGCTGGAGTGTAAGTGTTGGTCTCTTAGACTCACTGTCCTTGTTTTCAGTCATGATATTTTAAGCAAATAATACATGGGCTTAAATACAATGTTTCATAAAATTAACATTTGGGAGCATTAATCTTTTTTCATTCTGTTTACCATGATTGCTAGATGATGGTGTAAATGATATTTTGAGCTGATTAATTAACTAAATACCAATTTGTAGTGAATTTTAATATAATCAGAAGCATAATACTGATCACAATGCAACAGTTAATATTTTTGTTATCTAGAGAATTGCTTAGATGCATTGTTTAACTTAATCCTCATTTTAGTAACAGAAAGAATGTCATGCCTTTTAAATGCCTATAAAATATCAGTGAATTAATTTACATAATTTTGAATGTGCAAGAATAACACTAGAATTCCAATGCATCTCTATTTGGGATGCTTACATATTAGTATATTTTTTGCATTTACTTTACATGCCAAGTGTATTTCATATATGCAAAATTATAAATGGATTATAAAAAAAGTTAGGTATTCGATGTACTTGGGACCTTTGCAGGTATTGATCTAAATTTTCTATAAGTAATATTTGTAACTTCATATGCATCATCATCAATTGAATGAGCATTTGTTTGCTGTTTATTGAAGTAAAGGGGGCCTGATGGCATTTTGGGCTATGGTTGGTCTGTTAACCCATGGGTCAGTAGCTGGAGCCCACCAGACTTGCCAGGGGAGGAAGAAGAGAATATCTGCTTCTGTAAAGATTTACAGTCTTGGAAACCCTCTGTACTCCGGTTTACTTCGGATTGCTATGAATTAGAACTGGCTGAAGGGCAGTGAGGGATTTGTTTTGATTTGCTTTGCAAAGGTAGGTATTGCATGAGACCATGCATTTTATGAGGTCATACTGTGCTTCACCAGTTGATAGCAATTTTTTTTAAGTTGCATTATTTCATTTTTAATAATTTATTATGAATTGGAGTTAACACATATATCATACCAGTCCATAGTTCAGTCACATCAAGCAGAATTGTACAACTGCTACCACAATCAGTTTCCATATTTTTTTTCTTCCAGGACTCCTTGACATCATCTTATTTTTACCCCACTGCCACCACTTTACTCCCACTCTCCCAGTCTATAATCTACTTGCTGTTCCTGTAGGTTCAACATTCCTGGGTTTCATATGCTGAAACACAGAAAAACATATAGCACGACTTCAAGAGGGTGACCTCCAATGACATGACACCTCTGAGATGCCCCCTAATGTGAACAAACAAAGCAAAAATATTGAAAACCAGATCATGTCAAACGTGCATCAGAGGAGGAATCAACTGACAAAGTTTTAACTGTTCAGGACAGGTTGATCTTGGATCTCCTGAATTCATCTCTCCAACACACGCCATTGAGTACCACCTTTCCTCCTGGTCATCCACTGTGAACAGAAGGAAGTCACTGTAGACTTATTTCCCATGGAGGTCCCAAATATATCTTAGGATCCCACTGTCATCAATAGTCTTCAGCAAACTAGATTCCAGCAATTCAAGTTCCTACATGAATCTCTCCTTTGACTTTTTACTGCACACCACTGAAGACTGCAAAATATAGTCTGCAGTAGCTCACAAAACATAGGATTTTTTGAGTTCAGCTAGCAAAGGTTAAGATTGTGATTTAATAGGACTATATAGGGAACACAGATGGACCACTGGTAAATTGCATGTCAACTGGATGCTCAGCCCCTATCAAAGATTTATTTCAAATCAGTCAACAGTTGCAAGCATTGGGAGCATACCACATCCCCCAACAAGTTCTTTGAATTCTGGAAAAATCTGATATTTTCAGATACATCAAAGTACCATACAGTCTATCTCTCCATGAATAATACCATTGTTGAGCCAGGAAATTTCCTTCTGATATGCATGCCCTTAAATCTAACCTGTTTTTTTTAAAGAAGTACACAGTTTCATCTCAGATGTCCAAAAGAAATATAAGAAGGTAATATGATTCACATAAGTTACCTACTTCCTATAGTGAAGAGGATTTAGTCAAAGCTAGAAGAGGTCAATGAGTATGATTCCTTTGAAAGAACATTGCAAACCAAAAGCCAGTTCCCAGACACAAACCTTTTTAATGTCATCAGCCTTGAAACAATTAGGAATTCCCCTAGCCCTTGATAATTTTCTTCTTATTGAAAACAAAAACAAGTCTTTGACTTTCAGGTGTTACTGACTCATGGCAACATCCGAGAGCAGAGTAGAACTAAACTTCACCTTTTCCTAGGATGTAACCTTTATGAAAACATAAACTAAGTATTTTTCTAGGTATATTTAAATGACAGGCAAGTGCTAAAAGCTGTGCCAGTAAGGGTTCTATCCCTAACCTGTTGTTGATGATGATGTTCTGTGCTGCCAAATGAGTTCCAATTTACAGCTAATATATATTCAATACAAAGAATAAAAAATTGTCCAAACCTGTGTCATGGTCACTTTTTTTATTGTTTGAGCACATTGGGATGGTCACTGTGTCAGCGAGTTTCCTTGAGGGCATTCTTTTTGGTTTGTGTCATTGACCCTGTATGCTCTCTTATAGTGATATGAAAAATAATTAAAGTTGCTGCAACTGAATAGAATGCTCCATATTTAGTCTTATCAGTATAAGATAAAATATGTAGCATCTCCCCGCTTTTAGTGCAATGACGTTAATGAAGATATATCATAAAGATATGCAGCTATAACGCAAAGTAATTCCTTATATTTATAGACAATAAAAATCCCTAAAATGCTTGCACATATGCTGGTGCTAATCTATATAGTCCCACTGTATCCTTATGTCAGTATCATAAGATATAAAATCCCATTCTTTCCTCATTCAGTCTCCAGTCTCCTGACTCTATTAATCATTCAGCTTTCATGGCTTTGCATTTCTTAAGTTTTTCTAATCTCTATATTAATGTTATATATTGAATATAATGTAGGAATATACTAAGTATTTCTAAGGAAATGCAAAATGACCTTTTATTATTATTTTGTGTTAGCAACTGTCAGAGACATAAACACACGTGCCAGTATATTCCTGAAGTAATTAGTTTTGCCTGTCTCTTGTGTCATTGTATTAGAAGTCTTAATGAGTAGTCACCTACTATGTAGCTGCAGTGCAATATATTTATTTTTTCCTATGACAGGTGGTCCTAACTTGGAGCTTTATAGCAGCACATCCTTCAATTGTAAGGTAATGTCTGCTTCTTACATGCCCAAGAAAGAAAAATTACTAGAAAGCCATGCCAGCTATCTTTGATCACAATATTTCAACCTGACAAGTGCTGCAATAGAGAATTGTATATATATATGTATATACACACATATGCACACACACACATATATATATATTTCAAAAATAGTTCACTAAACATCTTAAAACTTTAAGTCCAAAATTATTACAAAGTATGTGATGAAAGTAGTGAACAACTGATGAAATAATGTTGTCAAATGCATCACACCCTTGCAGGGAAGGACGCACATGCATAAACAATGATTAAGGCTGTGGTTCTCAACCTGTGGGTCGTGACCCCTTTTCACAGGCACCTTTTTCACAGGGGTCTCACGATTCAGAACAACATCATCAACAACAAGGCAGGGACAGGAACCTTACTGGCACAGTTTTTAGCACTGGCCTGTCATTTAAATATACCTAGAAAAATATCTCAGAACAGCAAAATTATAGTTATGAAGTAGCAACAAAAATAATTTTATGGCTGGGGTTTCACCACAGCATGAGAAACTATATTAAAGGCTCACAGCATTAGGAAGGTGGAGAACCACTGATTAAAGTGCAGTGCTCAATCCATTGTGGGTATAGCAAGGGAAGGGTAAATAAAGAGATAGGTACTGTCCCAATTGTGAACAAATTTATGGATGTAATTAAAAGAAGAATGGGCATTTTTCAGGACCAGAGCATTTAGAATTCGAGTTTGTCTCAATGATTGAAAATCTGACATTTAGGGTCCTTTGCAGACTCCTGTGTAATGAAGTACCTGAAGGCAACTGCTTCCTAAGCAGAGTCTCATTACATGGGAGATCTTACTGACCTTCCTTAAACCCACATTGTGTCAGGAAGTCGTTTTTGCTGTGTTGCAGTGAGGCCCAAAACACAAAAAAACAAAACAATAAAAAAAATTAAAAAGGGCAGTTTGAGGAGAGTTTACTAGTGCCTAAAGTTCCTCTTCATGGAAAGAAAGGATCATATATGCATGAAGATATAAGGTGTCTTCTATGTAGATTTGAGGATCATATGTTTTCTAAGAAAATGTAAGTAAAATCATGAAAGGTGGATTGCTGTTAGGTACCTTAGAGTGAAGTCAAATTAACTGAGACTCAACATTGAGCTGTCCTCTGTGGCACCAACCTCACAATGGTTCTTGTATTTGAGTCTATTTTAGTAGCCAGTGTGTAAACTCCTCTCACTATGCACTTTCTCATTTTCACAAACCCTACACATTGCATATCACAATGACCTTTCCTCTAATATCAGTCACTCCTCTAGACTTCCATTTTATTATTTACAGTCCATGGATAACACAGGCTGCTGTGCTTCTTCAGCATGGGTGTAGTTGACACCTCACTTAGAGGTCTGCTTGTGTCAAGACAAGCCTTTTAGATCTTACTCATCCTTATTGCTTTACAGTGCTTTTCTATAACACCCAAATCTTCATGGATTGCTTCACGAGGAAAATATAAACCACATTATAATCATTATTTTCTCCTAGTTTAGGCCTTCAATTAAATACAACTTCAAAATCCGTTTATGCATCTATGGTTTATATAAGTCCCTGGTTCACTTTATATGTATCATTTTTCTTTTATCGGGAGATACTAGAAATCATCCCTACAGTGCAGATGATAATTCTACTGATTGTATCACTAATTAATCCCAGGGCATAGGATTTAAAACACTCTTGGGAAAAGGAAAAGATCCATGTAGTGGACAGCATTTCATATAAAAAAACATAATATGTTGACTTAAACAAACCAAAAAAATAATGACTCAACACTTTATGAAATGAGAGTTGGCAATAGGAACAACAAACTTCCAATAACACTTATTTGTGAAGGAAGACCCAGTTCTCTTAGATTAACACATCATTAAAAGCAAAGAGGGTGTTTTAGTCCGGGTAGACTAGAGGAACAAATTTCATAGACACGTATATGGATGTAAGGAAAAGATTTATGTACAAGAGGAACAGGTCATTGAGAAAACATCCCAGCCCAGTCCAGTTCAAAGTCATAATTCTGATATTAACCCATATTCCCGAAATCAGTCTATAAAGTCTCCTTCCAACTCACGACGTCACAGGTCAGTGGGTGCAGAGTCCCAGGGCTGCCAGGGATCTCCCCATGGTTCCTCGCTTCCAGGCCTCAGGGTCCATCAAGAGCATTGCTTGGAGGCAGAAGCAACTCAGTGCTGGCTGAGGTCTCCATATAGCTGCCCCAGCTTCAGAGGTCTGGCTCCATCAGGGCAAAGCCGTGTGGTCTCTCTGCTGGCTACTCCAGCTTCTCAGATGCTGCCATGTTGTCTTGTCCTTGATTCATCATCTCTGAGACTAACTCCCAACCACTAGGAAAGATAGCTTCTCATCTTCATGAGGGAAATATGGCGAGATTTCCCACAAGTCTTTGAAGATAGCCATGCCCACATGGAGGCCTCATTGGCTACTCAATGGCTATCTCCATATTAACAGGCTAGACTCCACCACTATATTTCAATCATAAAATTAACGTAAACACATGACTGCCACAGAGAGCATGGGAATAACTCATACGTGGCAGTCCTAAGCTGCCATTCATTGGCACCCTCATAATAAGAGGTCCTAACCACAGTCCGACAACTTCTACATCCATAGCCTGGAGATTGCATTCATCTGCTTCTTCCCATACTAAGAAACTTCTGTCATAAGTTCAAAGAAATATTTCGGTTTCTTGTTTCTGATGCAGAACATGGAAGTGCTGCACTCTTCTATGCATTGGGTAGAATGGACCCAACAGCATCTGACACCCACATATCTACTGAGGGTGAGTTGAAGGTAAATTCGTGTTCACTTACTGTTGCTGTTAGGTGTTGAGGAGTCAGCTCTTACCCACAGTGACTCTGCACAACAGGATGAAACACTGTACAGTCCTGCCCAAACTTCACAGTTGTTTCTTTGCCTGAGGGTATTATTGCAGCCCCTGTGATAATCCATCTTGTTGAGGGTCTTCTTCTCTTTTCACCAACTCTCCACTTTATCGTACATGATGTCCGTCATCAGGGATTGGTCTCCCCTGGCAATATATCCACCTTTGTAACCAACATCTGGCCATTCTCATCTCTAAAGAGTACTCTGGTCTTACTTCTTCCCATACATCTAGGGTTGTTCTTTTTGCAGTCCTCGGTCATTTCAGCATTCTTCTCCAGCCCACAATTCAAATACATTGATTCTTATTGGGCCTCCCACATTGGATCCTTCTGATATCACTTATGAAGATGTGGGGCCCCTCAAAAGGGCACAGTATAAAGTATCAGTTGTTATCTAGTGTGTTGGCTGGATCAAAAAGAGGTGGATAGAAACTAGGTCAAAAATGCCCTTTTATTAACAAAATACTGGGTGTTTTCTACCCTTAGTTTTATCTAAGTAATGGTAAGCATTTTCCCATTGGTAGATAGTTCCACCTGCCTTACTCACCTATAGAAGTGGAATCATCTTCTCTGAGACAGACATGACTCTGTACTTTCCTCTTGAGTTGAATTTCCATTGCGGTCCACAAAGCCTACTTCTAGGAGTGTCTGTTGATTTGGGATGACTGTATCAAAGCATGTGATGTGGCAGGAATTGATAAGTCTTGTCCCTCTTCAGCATGAGAAACTGATCCCAGCTGAGGAGAATTCTCCCCTGTTGATGTGCTTTATGATATGAAAAAATATGGAGTTAATATAGAGTTCATGAGCTCTAGGCAAGCACACTCCCTCTTTGCATGGGAGACTGGCTGAGAAGAGGACAAAATCTGAAAACAGTGACTGCTTTTGTCTTGGTGTTTTTCTTGTTGAATGTGAATGACTAATTTCATTCAGCATAATGGTTACGCAGCCCACTCCAGGTATGAGGTTTTTCATGGTTTTGTCACTGTGTTTAGGATGAATAGTATTCCATTGTTTGTATGAACAAGATTTTCTACATCTATTCTTGTATTGATGGGTATTTGAGCTATTTCAAGCTTCTTTCTCTTGTCAATTGTGTTCAATGAAGAAAGTGCAGACATCAGCAAGAACATTCACCAGTTTCTGTTCTGTCTCTTACATCTTGGCAGTATATACCCAGTAAAGGATTTGCCAGGTTGAATGGTATTTTTATCCCCAGTTGTATTAGGTTGTGCCACATCACTCTCCACATGGTTGTATGTGCATAAAAGTCCACCATTTGTGTACAGGAATTCCAATCTTTCCTCACCCTCTTCAGGATTTGTTGTTGTCTTTTTTTTTATTCAGGCTTGCATTGTGATTGTAAGATGATATCTCACAGTTGTTTTGATTTACAACTCCCAAATGACTAGTGATTGTAAGCATTTTTCACATGCTTGTTGGTCATTTGAGTGTTATTTTTAGTGAATTGTCTATTCATGTATTTTACCAAGTTTTAATTGGATTATTTGCTTTTCATTATTGAAGTATTACAGAATTCTATAGGTTTTATTAATTAGCCCTTTTCTGTTATTTCTTTTGTAGGGGGGGGGGCGCATCACTGACCTCTGGTGGGAGTGGGAGGCCCAGTTTTTCTCCTGGAGAGCTCCTGGTGGATTTGAACTGCCAAGTCAGTGGGCTGCAGTCCCGGACTCAACCCTATACCACTGGGGCTCAACCCCCTGTTATTTCATTTCTAAAGATTTTGCCCTGTGTGTAGGCTCTTGTTTTACCTTTTCAATGACATCTTTTAATGTATACAAATGCTTTATTTTAATAGATCTCAGTCATCTAGTTTTCTTCCCCCTGTGTGCTTCCTCTATTGACTCTTCACTTAGCTTTAGTTATTGTACATTCAAAAAAAGTTTCATCTAACTCCCTCCATATCTTCTTTTTTTTGTACTGTATTTTTTTAAAATGATCTTTTACTTTCTTCATGTTAAAGGTCCTTAATGGCATCATACTACTTGCTAAGATTTTGGCCCTTTGTGTTCAGGAGAGTAAATCTATCCTGAAGAACATTTCTAAATCCAGGTGGCATATATGTAAGCTCTTATTTGGTTCTTGTAACCTGCTTTTATTTTCTTAGTTTCTACTTACAATTTACGGTCTGTTGTGCAGACAGCCACATGAGTCTTGCTTTTGCTGATGATAATAGGCTTTACATAATGTCTTTTAAAAGAAATACTCAATTTTTCCCAATAATTTTATTGGCAGATCTTCCAGTTTTTATAACATTCAACACATCACTTGTACCAAGCATATTTGTACACATTTTGCCATCTTCCTTTCCAAATATTTTCTACTTGAGCCCATGGTATTAACTCCTCTTTCCCCCTCCTTTTTTTCATCATTCCATTGGGGAGGGGGCACACAAGAAGTACTCAATTTTATTCCTATGCATTCCATCTGGAAAATCCACATATATAGAGATGGCTTTGAAAAAAAATTATTTTCAGTGACGTTCTTGGCCTTTAAAACATGTATCATGTAATCTGTAGCTTTGTTTTTATCACTAAGATCATACTTTCCAATCACTTATCCTACCTCATTGTTTTCAAAATACAAAATTTTATGGCATTATTTATCAGATCATTTTCTTCTCATGTCTGATTAATTTCAAACTGAAGAATTTTATAGCATCCTTCACTTTCTCTATTACCAACTTTAGTAGTGGGTAACTGTAATTTTTAACATTATTATACTTCAAGATAGGCCTTAAATGATTGTACCTCACTGTTGTGTTTTGGGATGGATCTTCAAGTGTTCTTTTTCATGTAAAGATGAAAGCTTTCCTCTTGTATTTTGCTTGGTCCAAAATGGACAATTCCAGTTCATTTCTGCTCGCAATTGCCTAGGGGAACTATTTTTGTGGATTCCATTTAAATTTTCAATAACATATAGGAAAATACAAAGAAGCTATAGCTGGTTATATTGAGATTATAAAGAAAAGCAGTGAGAACTAAGCAATAGCTTTAGAAATTATATGAATGATAACATTATGCATAGAAATTACATATAACAAAAATGTGAAAACAGTGTATATAGTGGTTTGGTTATAGAATTTAGTTTTTAACTTGACATTCTGGAAAAAAATACAAGTTACATTGCAGATTTAACCTAAATCCTCAGGGAAGATTTAGGATTTATAGATAAAGCCACTTGGTTATCTGCTGTTAACTGAGAATATAATCAGAGAAAAAGCCATACTTCAAATGTAAACAGATGAATAAAAGCAGCATTGCTAAATAAACATTTCCTTAGAGTGAAAGATGAAGAATACCCATGCATATACATTTGTAATCTGAGAAATCACATTGTAGATGAAGGAAAAATTAGGAGGTTGCTAGGTTATAAATTTTATTTCCTTGTAGGATAGTATGAGTATTATTTTTTAAGGTGTGGAAAATATAGCTCAGTTTCATATGGCATAAATTAAAGATCTAAGCATACTTAATAATTTATAATGAGAAATATAGCAATTAACTTTGTTCACCTAATGACTTTCTAGATGTTGCCAGGAGTGTTTTTTTTTCTCTTTTGCTACTAAGGCTTCTAATTACTATTCCATCTTCTCGTGAACATGGCCAAAATTATTCTTATTCTATTAAATAGGAAAGCTTCATCTTCACGGATGTCAAAAGGATAAATTTCAGTATTAGTCATTGCTCTTTATTTTGTAATATATTCATAGCTGATTGGTATACCATGAAAGTAGAAGTTATTTGGCAAGGAATTAAATGAGAACTTTATTCTATGGATTAAATTTCATACCCAAAAGCGATCTTATTGAAATGTGAATCCCTGGTTCCTATCAACATGATCTGGTTAGAAATAATGTCTTCAAAGTTGTTTTTAAATTAACAGATGATACACTGTAGGATGGATTCTAATCCCAACTGGTTAATATTCTCATAGACTAACACAGGTAGAAAAGTACGTCATGTGAAAATGCATCCAAGAGCCAAAGAATTTCAGGAAATTCCCGAAATTGCCCGCAGCTGGAAAGAAGGAAGGATGTCCCCTAGTCATCTTAAATGCAGTGGGGTCCAGTCAACCTATGTCTATAGTATCATGGTTTACATATTACAGGAAATCTACTTCTATTCCTTAAAGCTATTCACATCTGATAATTTGCTATGGAATCACAGGAAATCAAAGTTGTCAATCTAAATGAAGAGAGGAGGCCAAATAATATTCCAGATAAGCAATGGCTATTCCCTTTCTCCTTTAATGCTAAGGGAAGTAACGACATTGAGTGAAAGATAATTATACAGATCTTAAAAATGACAAGGACTAGCAACACCAGTAATTTAATGAATACAGATTCAAATATATTGATATTTGCCCGCAGCTGTACAAAAGGTCATTAACACTGATTTAGGCAAACAATTCAATCTCAAGTAAGTTGCTATCATATGAAATGTGAAACGCGCTTGATATGAAAGGATAAATCTATGTTTTATGAGGAAAAGGTATAATACTCTGATAGGGTACACTTTCAGTTTTATTTTTATGCATTATTATAGATAAGCAATAAAATTCACTCCTGATTGTTTTGTCACATTATGATGATCTCCAGGCAACAATACAGATTGCCTTAATTTTAGCTATCAAATTTTAAATGTGTAACCTCTTGGGAAAAGAACACACAATCTTGTGGAAACATTTGTTTTTGCTGTAAAATCTGAAGGACACTGAGGCATTAATTGACAAAGAACAGAGCAAAGCGAAATCCTGCAGGGTCTGGACTTATATAAACAAAATTTGCCATGCATAAATTATCTCCATGAATTAAGACAATGTACCACCCTATTAGGAACCCTGGTGTGAGTGGTTCAGCATTAGGCTGCTACTGCCTGGTTGGTCAGTAGTTCAAAAACCACTAGAAGGAAGACTGAACTTTCTGCTTCCATAAAGACTTAGTTCCAAAAGTTCACAGGAGCAGTTCAATCCCATCCCAGGGAGGTTGTTAAGATCTGGAATTAATTTGATGGCAATGAAGGTGTTCATTTCTTTTCTTAAATTGTGGTTTAGTATCCATATAAAGGAAGAATAATATTGTGTGAGGGACTTCTTGGGTGGCATAAATTGTCTAAGTACTCAGTCATTAAGTGGAATGCTGATAATGGGAACTCTCTCACGGGTACCTTCAGTGGCACTTGCTTCCATAAGTCAATACCCTTGAAAGCGCCACTGAATCCACTTCTCCTCTGCATCAATCGCTGATTTTCTCTAAACACTAGATGATGCTCTGTTGAAATAATTTAATAAACTAAGACTTGCAAATCATATTTCAAAGAAAGAGTAAAATATTTAAGGAGATATACAGAGGCCTAGAGTTAGAAAACAAATGAACAGAATAGAAATATTCTCAGCATATACTAAATTGAAATGACTGAAAAAAATTCAGGCTTCAGTTGCAATATTGAAAGATGCTATGGGGCAAATATTGAATAATGCAGGATGCACAAAATAAGATCAAAAGACTAGACAGGATCATTGTATCACAATTACTTCTGGGAAATAAAGTAGGTTAAAATTAACTGTATTTATTGCCTCTTCTTCCTAGAATAATAAATGTCTTTTTATAGGTCAAAACCAAGGAAGGTGCCTTCAATTGGGAACTGATGGCTAGTGGCCATGTACAGAGCAGGACTGCTCCATAAGCTGGGAACATTTCAGGGCTCTCCATCTTTATGGATGCAGACTGTCTCATCTTTCTTCTGTAGAGTAGCTGGTGGACTCAAACAACCAACCTTTGGGTGAGCAGTCCAAGGCTTAACCCACTGTGCCACAAGGTCTTCTTTTTTATTCTCTAAATACTTACAAATAGGAGGGGCCCTTTTAGAAGCAAACCTTGTATCTTACTGAAATGTATATCTAGTTGTGTTAATCTGGGTAGACTAGAGAAACAAATTCATAGACACACATGTGTATAAGGGAAAGACTGATATATAAGAGGAATGAAACATTGAGAAAACACCCAACTCAGTCCAGCCCAAGCCTACAAGTCTGCTATTGACCCACATGTCCAATACCAGTCTACAAAGTCTTCTTTAGATTCAAGAGACACATAAAATGCCAGGAAAATAACAGTCCAGTAAATGCAGAGTCTTGTGTATCCAGTGATGGTAGAAACATCTCAGTGTTGGCAGGGCCCTCTCTGTGATTTCTCAAGCATCTCAGCACTGGTGGGGATCTTTATGTGGCTTTTTCCCGGCTTCAGAAATCTGGTTCTATCAGGGTAAGCCCATGTGTCCCACAGGTAGTCAGCCTTGTGCCTACTCAGTAGAGTCACTCCCAGGGACTGAGGTCTAAGTCTCTCACCTCCAAGGGGGAAATATGACCAGATTTCTCACTATTCTCAGGAGAAAGCCACACCCATACAGAGATCTCATTGACTATCTCTAGATTGATAGGCTAGATTCCACCCCTATACTCCCAATCCTGAAATTGACATCAGATTAGTGACTGTCACTCTAGGCTAAATAAAACAGAATCTACAGAGTTCAAAAAATTATACTATAATACAAAAATGAATGGTCTTTTAGAGAAGCATCAATATTAGCATCAACTTGGTGATTATGTCAAAGGTTATGATATTAATATTACACACTCTTTATAGCTTCTTTAATCTTTTTGAGACCTTAAAATAGTGACAACACTTTTGATTTATCAATAATTAAGTTATTTTTCAGTATCAATAAATCCTGAATAGTAAATCATATTCATGCAAGAAAAAGCTGAACACACTGAGTTTTACTGAGTCTTATAGTATTTTAATAGTTGGGTGGCACATCTTTGGTAAATGCACTTACTTTTTTTCTAATGCTCCTTTAAAATCATTGAATCATTGATATGTTTTTCTTTAGACTGATTTACTAATAAACATTTTTTTATCTCCTGATTTAAGAAAACATGACAAATGTTAGTAAATTAAAGGAACAGATTGTCATGATGACCTCTGAGGACAGTGGGGGTGAGTCAATGGGTTGTTAACCAAATGATTGGTGGGTCACAGCCCACAGCTCTTTGAGGAGCAGAGAGAGATAGAGGTGTCTGCTCATTCAAAGATTGACAGTCTCTGACACTACATGGAACAGTTCAAGTTTGCTGTATGAGGCACAAGCAACCCAAGATTCATTTGGAATATCATTGTGGTGGCAAGTGAGGTGGACAGGAAATGAGAAGCAAAACATAATGAATACAACCAAACTCAGGGCCATTGTGCCAGTGACAACTCAAAGCCAGCTGATAGGCAAAGGTGAAACTCTTCCTATGAGTGGCTGAGACTGTCACTCTCTATAGGAAGAGGAAACTCCTTCTTTCTCCCAAAGATTACAATGAAGAAGACAATATCAAAAATTGATCATAGTAAAGATTGCACAACTATTTTAATATCTCTATACTATAGGACTGTATGATATGAGATTTATGTTAATAAAACCGGTAATCTTTTTAACAGAATAAAGGTTAAATTTACCCTGTGTGCTCATGCCGGTCAATCACTGCAGCAGACATTTTTGAGCTACAAGAGTTTGGGGTTAAAGCAGTGAGAATCCTCTTAAATATGGTCAAACAGACACCTTTCTGTTATGAAGTGAGGTCTCAAGTTGAGGGAGAAGGATGAGGCTTTCTATTCCCTTCTGGGTTTACAGGGTCAGAGTCCCACAGGGGTGGTCCTTTTCAGTTTTATCTGGTTGCTCTCACTCAGAATTGACTTGAGAGTGATGAATTTCCTTATGTTTTGGTGAACCACGCATGGTGATGTCTCAAGTGTTCTGTCTTCCTTACCTACTGTGAAAACAGTAGGTCATGCAGGGACACATGACCTCGCATTCAGAAGGCCAATGACAGCATTCACGTGGAGCAATAAGAGCATTTTTGTTGGTTTCTGTTTTCTCTGAGAGCTCTAACATATGCAGTAGTGAACCACTTAAAAGTTTCCCTCTGGAATGAATTTAAAACAGTTAGATTTTGACAGCTCTCTAAAAATCGCCAGAACCAAAATGACCATCCCTGAAAAAGCTGCCATCTAACACACATAATACCTAAGGGAAGGAAAGTGAAGGCTGTATCTTTAAAGAATGACAGAAATATGGAGATCTTTAAAAATGAATCAGCATTTTATCTCTTAGCTAGCGTGTGGCATGGGGGAGGGGTGATGTGAGTGTTTAAATTTGCTGCTGAGTGATTCTTTCATTCCTGGATCTATTCTGTGTGAAAAGCTCTCTGTGAGGGGCGGCTTTGCTCATTACTGTTGTCTTCATAGCAGCTAGTAGACACAGAATGACGCTTAGCAGCAACAAGGGTTTGTTTGTACAGCTCTGTAAGTCAAAGGTCAGGGGGACTGTAGAAAGCTGACATCTGGGTGTCAGCAGGCTTCATTCCTCTGGAGAAGATCCAGCGGCACAAGGGGCCTATTTTCTTATTCACTCGAGTTGTTGGGAGATGGTTCTAGATCTAAAATCTCCTTTTTCCTTTCTAGTTCTCAGGGGAGGGGATTCCTAAATTACTCAAGATTGTCTTTGCTTTCTGACATGACTCCTGTTCTTCCTCTTCAAAGAGAGCAAGTGCTCTCTATAGTCTTCTGAGTTTACATGCCTCCCATTCTTTTTTTTCCTCTGCTGTCTACTTTGATGCGCAGGAGTTGTGTACTATAGAATTACCAGAGAAAATGTTCTTTTAATGCTCAGAAATTTAATTTCTTTTTGAAAATGCCCCTTTCTGTATTTTAAGCAAACATATTAACTGATTCCAGGGCAAGAGACGTGACCATCTCTTGTCACAAAGGGACTTTGGGATGCAGGTTTTGTCCTACGTATCAAATTTATGAAGGGCAATGAAAATGAATAATATCAGGAGGATATAATTAAGCATGGAAGACAAGTAATCAAAGATCAGAAAAGTTGCTGCAAAGATACCTCGGTCATTTATCAAATACTATAGACTATATAACATGTCCTCAAAACCTAAGGGTGAAATGTATCATGGAGTTGAGGTTTAACTTCTGGCTGCATAAAAGGGAAGGTTATTCTAACTCCACATCACCTTCAGCCTGGCTAACCAAAAACAGAGGTCAGGCCTGCCTCCACACTCTCTCCGCCTTTAACCTATTCTTCCAACTATTTCTCTCAGGACATTACTTTTATGAAGGGCTCAATAAACTTTACAGTAGCCACAGAGGAATCCTGTGCAATACCATCTATGATGGAGTTTATTAGAGAGGTGAAGGTCTATTGGTGGCGTAGCACTTAGATATCTTGTGCTCTGCAAGGTCAAAGATCACCAGCTGCTCCGTGGGAGAAAGAAAGCACTTTTGAGTCCCATAAAGAGACAACGTCAGAAACTCACCATGGCAGTGCCGTCCTGTCCTAGAGAGTCACTGAGAGACAAAATTGACTCCAGGGCACTGATTGAATGAGAGAGATTGGAGAAATTAGTGGGTCACACAAGAGTAAGAGTGCAATTATTTGGCATGAAATTCCTCTTTGTATCGATGCTGTCAGCTATGTCTCTCTCTGGTCCTCAGTTTCTCAAGACATGGTCTCTTGGCCTATGTCTTCTTTGGGGAAGTGTTCAAGAGTCCCCTTTTTGTTCTTGTTGGCTGCCTGTGAGTTAGTTCCAACCCACAGGGACCCTATTACACACAGCAGAAAGAAAGCTGTTCTCAAGCTACTTCTAATGTCTGAGCCCATTGGTACAGCCACAGGGTCAATCCATCCTGGAGAGCATTTACGCTTTATTTTTTTTTTACTGCTCCTCTACTTTAGCAAGCATGATGTCCTTCTCCAGGGACTGGTCTCTCCTGATAACATGTCAAAGTAAGAGATTCAAAGTTTCCTTGCTTCTAAGAAGCATTCTTGCTGTGCTTCCTCCAAGACAGATTTGTTTGTTCTTTTTGAAGTCCATTGAAATTTCAATACTCTTTTCCAGCACAATGATTCAAAAGCATCCATTATTCTTTGGGTTTCATATTTCAATGTCCAACCTTCACATGCATATGAGGTTATTTAAGATACAGTGGCTTGCATTAAGTTCACCTTGGTCCTCAAAGTAGCACCCATGATTTTCAACACTTGAAAGAGTTCGTTGGCAGATTTTTATTCAATGCCACATGTCATATATCTCTTGAATACTGCTTCCATGTGCATTGACTGTAGACACAAGTGAGATGAAAAACTTTCTTTAGTAGAAGTCCAAAGGGCATCCAAATCGGAAAGTCAATCTCCTAACTAAAACACTCAATTGTATTCATCCCATGTTTGGAGTAAACCCCTCTCTGTCTTATTTTGATTTTTCGAATTATATTGGTGCTGGGACCTCTGGGGTCTCTGCTGTCTCTGGTACTTCAGCAAAAGATCTCAGAAGACACCTACCACTGGTCTCTACAATGATGACCACTGAGAAGAGATGGATAAGAGTGAAAGAGCAAGTATACATTATTGGATAAACAGTATGCCTAGATATTTTCTTAGTATGAAATAGGGATCAGTAATCTTTAATCACTGACAAAGGATGAGGAAGAGAATGAGAAGTGGAAGCCTTATGAGGTAAGGAAAATGTTGCCTGTCAGAAAAGACCCCATGCACAAAGTCTCAGTGGCCAGTAGAATCGTGAAAGTTATTATAGATAGAGTGTTCCGAGACACACAGGATAGCATAGTATTTAATAAATACCTATATTTTAAAATGGAATAAACCATATAAGCAACTATGAGGATGACACAGGACAGGACATTTTGTTCTGCACAAGGTTGCTGTGGATTGGAATTGATTTGATGGCACCCAACAAAAGCATGTCTTAAAATACATATGACAGAGGATTTTTGTGTTAATATGGTAATTTCATTTAAAAGGCAACCATTAATAAATCTTAATAAATTCCACATATTTGTACTGAGATTTGGGAATGATAATGAAATAGGTTCAAAGGGTATATATGCCATTTGTAACAGGATGCTGGTGGTGCACTGGTCACTACTTGGGCTGCTGACTGCAAGGCCAGCAGTTTGAAAGCATCAGCATGCTGCAGGAGAAATACATAGCTCTCTACTCTCTTGAAGAGCTCTACATTCAGAAATGCACAGAGGCAATTCTATGCTATCCTTTAGGGTCCTCATGAATCATGATTAATTCTATGGCCTTAAGTTATTTTGTTTGATTCAATCTGTGTGCCAATTAAACAATCAGAGAAACTGCATTATGTGAAGTTTCAGGATTGAAAGGAGGCTTATTAACAACCTATGATATACCATGACAAAACCTTGTTTGCTGAAAGTGAGGGAACTTTAAACACTAATAATTGAAGGTCAAAGATTTAAGCCTTCAGTATGGGTTACAGCTCAAGGTTAGGGAAACCAAAACCTGGCCCAATAGGTAACCTCCTGAGAGAAGGAGACTAACTTCCAGTTGTTGAGGATCTTTTCTTACTTGTATTTGAGCACTGTCCACAAACCTGATTTCTTTCCCCAAAGTCATATACTTAGCATTTTTACAAGCTTTTACT
This sequence comes from Nesogale talazaci, assembly GCA_004026705.1. Classification (NCBI taxonomy): domain Eukaryota; kingdom Metazoa; phylum Chordata; class Mammalia; order Afrosoricida; family Tenrecidae; genus Nesogale; species Nesogale talazaci. The sequence goes on from PVJH01009564.1 coordinate 68,540, forward strand.
CTTCTAAGTAGTCTCCACTACACTTACATTTTTCAAGTCAGTGTTCTGTTCTTGGGCACACTTTTCAAGCTCATCTACTTGAATGAATGACAGCACCTCCCTCATTTATTCTCTTTCACCTCTTCTAAGTCATCAAGTCATTACCCTTTCATGTCCTTCTTCATTTTCAGAAACAAATAGAAGTCAGGAGGAGCAAGGTCGGGTGAATACGGTGCATGGGGCAAGACATACATGCTGTCTTTTGCAAAAAAAACAGATGGAAGCATGGGCAGGCGTACTATCTTGGTGGCAAATCTAGTCTCTGATTTGCCACAAATCAGAATCTTTTCTTTTGGTAACATACTTTTATGCTGTGTTAGTTAAGGCAGACTACAGAAAAAAATCCAAGGAGACTCATATATGTTAAGAGAGACTTTTATATATGGGCTGAGCACCGGTGGCATAGTGGTTGTATGTGGGGCTGCGGCCCACTGGGTTGGGGGTTCAAATCCAGCAGCAGCTATCCAGCAGCAAGGCTGGGCCTCCTACTCCCACCAGAGGGCAGTGATGCACAAAAGAACAAACAAAAAACAAACACAAAAGAGAGAGCTTTATATAAAGACTAATTGTATTTTAAGAAAATATCCCAGTCTCATCCAGATCAAATTCATAAGTGCAATATTAACCCAAACTAAAAGTCTTCTGCAGGTCATTAGCCTTTTTCCATGTATATTGTCAGCTTCAATGTCTCCCAGGGAGTAAGTCTGCATCTTGCCTTCAGCAAACTATTTATCTCCTTAGTACCTCCCAATGAGGCCCCCGACCTGCGTCCTGATTGACAGACTGAACTCCAGCCCTTCACTCTTAATCCTCTTAAATTTATGACAGATTATATAATCTACCACATATGAAATCTTTTCAGAACCTTTAAATAGAAAGTGTGATTAACTATCTGACCTGGTGGAACTAACTCCAAATGCACTATCTCCCTCACATGCAGAAATAAAGTAAGCATGATATTTCAATTTATTTGAAGAGTTTAGGGAAGGTTAGGTGACACTTTGGGGTCTACTCTGTGTGGCTTGACTGATGTTTGCTTTTGGGGGTCATAAAAATAGCACCATATCTAGTCACTGGTAATGACTTTGGAAAAATGCCTGGGTCACTTCAGACCTGTCCTTTCAAACTCTTCTGGTCAACACTCCTTTTGCTGGTCAGTTAGAACTCAAGACACAGATTTCACCACCGCCCTTCTTATCCCAACTCTTCCATTAAAATTCACTGAACTGAGCTCTAAGGTTGTCCAAATAACCCCCTCATCATGCTAATGCTCCATCATCAGACTTCAATCACAAATGCATGAATTATGTCAACATTTTCATCTGTCCAGAAAGTTGATGGAAGTCCAGATTGAGGTTTGTCCTCAATTGACATTTCACCTTTTTGGAAATGAGTAAAACACTGGTACATTTTAGGTATTTCTTTCTTCTCATAGTGCCATCCTTATAAGCTTTGTTGACTATTACAACAGTTTCTGCAGCATTTTTCCCAAGCAGGAAACAAAATTTCACAGCCATACAGTGTTCACTTAATCAGACATGACAAAAGTGAGGTTCAAGCAATTTGTGAAAAAAAATTGTTTGTGACCAAAGAGAACCTTCCTAGGAGATGTCACTTGGGGCATTAACTCAGAGCACTTTGCTAAATGCTTGATCTGTGGGAAAAACCTGTACCACCCCAATAGAGCTTTTTTTAAGTTTTAATTTATTTTTCATTAATTTTTAAGGGTTTATGATGTAAGTATGGATACTGAAATTGAAATAAATATAATTACCAGCATATACACATATACATTTATACACACATGTATTCAAGTCTATGTACAGAAATGCACTCTGTAGATATATAAAATGGCCTAAAGATGATTGATATCAAGACATTCCAAACATGTTGAAGACAAACTGACTACTAATAGTGCCATGTAAATTAAGTGTCCATATTTACTTTTATTCCTCACAGCAGTAAATGTGGAGAGTGTCGATTTGATGGTCATGCGTGGATAATATCTGTGTTAAGATCACTATAAAATGTTAAGTCACACACGCTTGTGAAAGAAAGGCAAAATCAACAAACAAACCCACACACAGCAAACTGAGAATAAGCTCTCTAGTGACTCTAATAGATTTAAGCGGAGAGAAAATGGAGCTTTTACCGAACTGGCTGTATCATCATGATTTATGCAAAAAGGATTCTACATTTAAAGTTGCTTTTGATTGCACAGAGGCGATTTTATTGCCTCAACACTTTCTTCTTACATTGCATTAATTTTCATCTTAATTATATTTGCTTTATAATTTTTGTTGCAAAAAGCACCCAGACACAGCCATTGAGTTGATCCTAATACATAGTGGCCTTATACAGGGTTTCTGGGAATATAAATATTTTGTATTCTTTTATTTTATAGTCTTATTGACATATAATTCACATATAATATATTTAGTTCAATCATATTAAGGAGAGATGTGCAACCATCACCACAAACAATTTCAGAACATTTTATTCTTTCTTGTTCTTGTGGTTGCCAGCTCCCATTTCCCTGCAAACTCCCTTGTCATGCTCCTAGGTAGTGATACATACAGTTACTATCTTTATAAATTTACCTAGCATGAATTCAATATTTTGAAAAGCTTCATACTGCACAAGAAATAAAGCAAAAAAAGTCCAACAATGACTAAAGAGAGAAAAACCTCGATCAAAAATACAGCTGAAAATACTTAAATCTGAAACATCTTTAAAATGAGTCAAAGGGGAGATTAAATCATAAAGTGTTACATTTGATACTAACTGCATTTTCATGGGAACATGAATCTCTATGGGAACAGATAGAATTCATTTTTCTACCATAGAGTGCCTGGTGGGTCCAAGCCCCCAAACTAAACTTGCCTTTAGCACACCAACATAGTGAATTTTATACTACATATGGAATAAGCAGGCTGCACTTATGTTTGGTTTACTGTACAATGTCTGTGTTAGTCTGAACACATTAGAGAAAAAAATCCACACAAACTCATATTTTAACACAGTTTTATATAAAGGTTAAGTACGCATTCAGAAAATATCTAAACTCAGTGCTGCCCATGACAAGTCTAACATTAATCCATATGTCCAACACCAGTCTACAAATCTTCCTCTATATCACAAGACACACATATGAGATGATGTCAACTGCAGGAGAAAAGTCAAATCAGTATCTCACCACTGGCAGGGGTCTCCACATGGCTGCCCCAGCACTGAGGAATGTATTGGGGTCCCTGTTACTTTTCCTCGAGGAAGTCTCACAGGAAGTGAGCCTTGTCCCTCAAGCAGGGAACTGGTGAAGGCAGCTACATTCTGGTCTGACCATCACAAAGCAAGATACCTGAGAACTAGAAAGATGAGGTTCACTGAGCCATTTATCTCTCCACTCTTGGATTGATCCCACTTGTGGTTAGCGCCCAGTTTGGCATGATAGACATTAACTATCTCAACATCACTCTCAAAACTCACTGCACTTGAGTTGTTTTTGAGTCATAATTACCGTATAGGTTGAGGTACAAGTACACTTTTGCATCTCTGAGACTAAATCTATCTGGGAACAGACAGCCACGTCTTTCACCCAAGGAATGACTGGGTTTACACCTCACACCTTGTTACCAGGAGCTCAGTGAGTAGCTCACTGTTCCTCCTTAAACAATGTACAACACAACAAAACTTCCCCTGGTGCTGCATTGCCTCCAAATTGTTCTTATATAAGCCCATCGTTACAGCCACTACGCCAATCCATTTCATTGATGGCCTTCCGCTTTTTCACTGTTCCTCTATTTTATCATCTATATTGTCCTTCTCCAGGGTCTAATCTCTCATGACAACATACTCAGAGCACATGCGATAAAATATTGCTCTCCTTGGTTCAATAATATTTACACTAACAATTTAAAGCAGTTCTGAGAATCTATAAATTCATGGTATTTCTCCTACACTCCCCTCCTCTACAGTACACAATTTTGAGAAATGAGAGAGAAAGTTATACTATCCTCATTGCAAAAAAAGCAACATCAAAATAAATCTGTCTTTAAAGAAGTACAGTCAGAATATTTCTTAGAAGAGAGGATGACAAGATTTCACATATTCAGGGCACATTATTAGGAGAGGCGAAGAGCCTTGGTGGGGTAGTGATTATGCATGGAGTTGCATGATCCTTAGAGTTGGCAGTTCAACCATCAGCAACTCTACTGCAGAAAAGACTGAGCTTTCTCCTCCCAAAAAGTTAGTCTCAGAAACCCATCATGGGTCGCTCTGAGTCAACATTGACTCCCTGGAAGTGAGTGAGATTTCAGGACAGATTGTGTAGTGCCTATAAAGGACATCATGCTTGATAATGCTGAGGGTAATCACAAAAGATGAAGAGCCTCATGGAGATGAAGAGACTGAATGGCTGGAGGTATAGGTATTGGCTCAATACCAGCTATTGTGTGATGGATACACAGACCTGAGTCGAGTGACTTTCTGCTAAACATGTGGTCCCTCTGTGGCACAGCTGACTTGATAGAACCTTATAGCAACATATGCCTGCACCCACTGATGCAGTCACTGTGTCGATTCATCTCATTGAACACCTTCCTCTTCTTTTATTTCTCCTCCACTTTACCAAGCATGCTTCCCTTCTCCGGGGACTGGTCCCTCCTGACAAGTCCAATGTAGTTAAAACACAAAATACACAATGTATGCCTCTTGTTATCTTGTAGTTGCATGCCTACTCTGTTATGGCGGAGTTAGGTATCTTCAGTTTGATTCTTCACACGCACCTCAATATTACCTGGTTCTCTGAGATCGGCTACTGGTTGAGAGGGCCACAAAATGTTCCCTTTCCTTCTGATTTTCACAATCTCTATCATCAAACCCAGGGACAAAGGAGAAGTTTACCTGAATGTGTGCTCTGGTTTTCTTTTGTCAAGGTTCCTCTTGTGATCAATGTGTTTCTAATCAAAAGTCACTGCCTCTCTAGCCAGTTTATCTCCAGAACTCTCTTACCTGTTAAATACCTGTTTACTAATTTGGCAAAGTTGTGCTAAATCTTTCTCACTCTCTCAATCTGGTACATCACTTAAGCATACCGCCAAATATCACAATATTTCTTGCTGAAGCCATGAAGGTAATTTCCTTCTATTAAAAATCAATTCTAACCCTGTCTCCACAGTACAGTACATGTGCTAAATAGATGCTTCTGGGGGTATGAAGGACTATAGCTTTCAGTATATTTATTGACTACATTTCATACTGATTAAAAAGAATAAAAATTTACAAATTATAAAAAGTTTGTAACAGAGGAAAGATGGAGAAGGGAGGGAAAAAGTTGAGCTAATACCAAGGACTCAAGTAGAAAGAATATGTTGTGAGTGATGATAGCAACAAATGTACAAATGTGTTTGACAAAAATGGATATATGTACGGATTGTGATAAGTGCTGTATGAGCCCCCAATAAAATAAAAGAATAATTGATTATATTAAAAACAGCTGCAAAGCCTAGATATGAAAAATTCTACTGACAATATTGTTCCAGTTAAAGTAATGTAAACGTTCATTTATTAATTTAACTTCTAATCCTTTATATTCTTGACATATTATAGGTCATATTTCAATCTGCCAATTTATAGTAATTAAAATGTTTAAATCATTTTGCATATGAAAATGCTTGTCATTTTTACTTACATGGAAGGACTCAGGCATTAATTGTGCTTTCTATAGAATATAGGATATAGGTGCACTAGGCATTTCTATAATATGACAAGTATACGTTTTGCTACTTTTACAATGATGTAACTGTTTACTGCTGCTTTCTAAAAGCACATTTACATTAACATAGTCTTTTTACCTAAACACAATTATTCCTAATTAAGCCTGTAAGCATTATCCATGTACTAAATATTAAAATTGAACAAACCATTTAGTAAAGAAGATTCAGTATTTTCTATGCCTTGGCTTCATCAATGGACTCTACAAAGGCACTTTAGATGGGTGAAAGTGTCCATTCACATCAATTAATTTAAATGCATTAGACATTTCCCATATTAAAGATGCATTAAAAGTGTGAGTGATATTTATATTTATCTTCTATGTGAATGTTGAAATACATTGAATTGCATCTTCCCTTTCATGAGGAATTCACATTTTATGATAAGAATGCTGGGGTATAATAATTGCATACTAAGACATAAAGACTGTTGCATATCTTGCTATATATGTCTTAATATCTTCTTAGATTTCTATAGGTCTCCATGCTCACTGGTGCTGACCTGAAGCAACCACAATATATCCGGAATTACAGCAACAGTCCATTCAACTATGGTCCATATCTCATGCAGTGTCCCCCACTGTTCAAGCTATACACCCTTCTCAGGGTAATATTTTCAAATAGCACATTTAATTTCCTTCCTTAAAAACCTTAAATGGGGCTGTGCCCCGGTGCCATAAGTGGTTGAGTGAGGAACTGCAGCCTGCCGGTTTGGAGCTTCAAATCCAGCGGTGGCTCTCAGGAGCAGCACTGGATAGCGCCCACAACCTCCAGAGGCAGTGATGCCCACAAAAAAGAAATAAAAAAGCCTTTAATATTCCCCAAGGGCTTCAGGTAAACTTCCGACAGCTTCATTTTAATACAATATTCTCTGTTATCTGGTTCATACTTACCTATATCTATTACACAGTACTGTGCATCTATGACAGAGTAGTTTTTGGTATTCCACCCACACTGAAGTCATTGAAATTCCTCTGAAATCATAGTTAATAGATGGTTAGCTTTCATTACTACAAGTCAAGAAAACAAAATTTAAGACAATTAAAATGTGAGACATAAAAAGACCCAAGGTTTGAAAGCTTCCATTTATTTTACTGAGTGCACATGAAATTGTTTATATGCATACATGTATATATACTACATATGGTTTTACTTTGTTTCTGTACCCTACTGTATAAAAATTCATATATACATTTCAGTAAGCATGTGTATACTTAAAAAATTTCATGTTCTCAGAAGCAGCACTGGGTAGCACCCATGACCACCAGAGGCAGTGATGCCCTCCCCCCAAAAAGCAAAAATACAACCAAAAATTTCATGGAGAAGTATTATTACCTTTTAATTATATTTTTCTAGAACATTTTTGTGGCTCTCACAAGTATGTGGGTGTGCTTCTATGTTATATATTCATAAATAAGGACCTCAGGAGATGCATTAGACTGGTAGCAACAAGGTCAGTAGTTCTGACTCCTGAGCTGCCCTGTAGGAGAGATGAGAGGCCTTCTGCTCTTATCAAGATGTATAGACCCTATTGAGGCATCCGGAATCAGAATCAACTGGATGGTAGTAGACTGGATTTGCTTCTCTAGAACAAAGCTTCTTAAAATGTGAGTGGGTTCCCATATGGGTCATTTAGCTTCATGTGGGGGGATTTGCCAACTGTGAAATTTTTGTCACCATGAAAAAAATAAAATGTAATTACCAGATAAATGTATAATGAATCTGAGGTGTTTTGAGTAACATTTGACCCCATTGTACCATGTGGCTTCACTGCAGTCTTGTTCTGAACACCCCACATGGACACTTTGTTCTGCACATGCTGTGATGTCACAGAGGGCAACCAATGCCACCAGAAATATCATGGCTCAGACCAAGATTCTTGAATGTTCTAAATTGTGGTTCACTTACAGAAATACAATAATTTAATTATGGAAGACAAAGATGTTTTAATATTTCTCTACCATCATTCCTCAGTATAAGCATCGAATTAGTGTATGTTTGAATTGTACTGTGCTAGAATATTTAATTTTAAAAATTGTTTTTATTCCCTTCTTTACATTTAGAAATATGTTTCATTAAAGAAAGCAAAGACCAAAGCCCTTTAGTAAAATTTTTGCTGTGAAAATTTTAGATATGAACCATATACAATTAATGCTGTCAGTGTATGTAAGTATGAAGATCAAGTTTCAAAATTAAGCATAAAGAAATGCAATTTGTAAACTAAAGCTCATACTCATGCTAGAAATTATTTTTATTTATTTACCTTTGAGGATAAAATATTGTCTATTTGTGGATAATGGGCTCAATTTAAGCTTAATGGACAAAGCTGGTGAGAACAAGCAGAGTCGTCACTCCCAAGGGACAGTGCACCCTTGGGAAAGGAATGTGCTACACAGGAAACAAAATGTCACTTGCACAAAATGTATTTACTTCAAATATTTATGAGATTATGAAAAAATGTCTTCTACTAATTTATAATAAAATGTTGGCTGCAGGGAGCATGAACCCAGTCAAATTAAAAAGACATCTTAATACGAAGTAAGCAGCTTACTGCAGTGAAACAAAGGAATATTTTGAATGATATCTTAAATCTTCACACACACACACACAAAAGAAACCTCATTGTTTTTGGAAATTCATTACTATCAGTGAAATGTATTTACTTGCATCTTATAAAATTTCTTATTTAATAGGAAAGACAAAAACAGCCATACAAGATAGGAAAATAACTTGTATGAGAAATATCGATCACAAGCATCAACTAGGCTCTGGCTCCCACCCACAAGGGGATGAATAACAGAAAAGTTGGTGAGGGGTGACAGAGGACAATGTAAGATATGGAAATAACAATCTACAACTTATCAAAGGTTTGTGAGGGAGGGCAGGGGGAGGACGGAAGAGGAGGAATTGGGGAGCTGATATCAGGTGCTCAAGTGTGAAGAAAATGCTTGGAAAGTAATGATGGCAGCATGTGCAGATGGGATTGACAAACTGGATGAATGTATGAATTGTTATAAAAGATAGAAGGACCCCCACCAAAATTATTTTTTAAACAATAGAAAGACTATAATAACACATCTGAAGCTAAATAAAACTATTTAAATAAAAATAATAGAAATAGCTCATGGAATAAAGCATGGAGATGGAACTTAAATTCCTTCATTTAATTACCTTGCTTCCAAAAGAATTTCTGAAATTCCTAGCAACCAATTCCAACAATATTTTCCAGGTTTAGGGGTTGCTCAAAGTTTCCAGTTCAGGTTGATAAAACCACTAATACTTCTAACATAATGCAGTTAGCATGTTATGTATCATATGTTTATGAAAGAAGCATATATATTTTTAATGCTATGCCAAACTTTATAGGGGAAAACAAGAAAATTATGTTCCTTTTGTCATTGTTTTGATAGGTGCCATCTAATTGGTTCAGCGCCGCAATGGTTTATGTACAACAGAACCAAACACTGTCCAGTTCTTTGCCTTCTTCACAGCTGTTTCTGTGCAAGAGTTCATTGCTGTGGATAAGGTGCTAATCCATTTCCTTGAAGGCCTTCTTCTTTGGGAAAGCCATGTGATCTGATTCCTTTCCGCAATCAGAAGCACATTTTCCAACTACTGTTCCTTCCTCTTTATTTCCAACTTTTGCATTCCAATTACCAATATCTATCAATGAGTTTTGACTGCATGTTTGACCAACTTCAGAATAAATTCATTGGTAGAATTCTTCATTTTTTTTCATCATCAGCTATTGTGGTTGACACATACATTTAAATAAGAGTTGTACTGGTTCAATTCCCTTAAAGGCAGATGAATGTCATCCTTTCAGAGAGAGCATTATACTCCCTGGTGGATTTTGCCATGTCATTTTACAATGAATGCTAAGTCATGACTCTTGATTGTGTTATTCCCGGCACCATAAATCATATGATTTTCTGATTCAATTTGACAATATCAGTCGATTTCAGCTCACTAATGTCTGAAATATCAATGTTCATGTGTTCCATCCTATTGTTTCCCACATTGAAGTTTCTAAAATT
>PVJH01009565.1:0-77955 GCA_004026705.1 Nesogale talazaci
ATCCACAAGACTTTGCACCCACCGGCCTGTGACCTTCCTGCTTTCAGCATCATTGCATGGCTGTGTGAGTCTGAAGAGGAATTTATAGATTGGTATTGGACATATGGGCTAATATCAGACTTAGGAACTTGATCTGGCCTGGGCTAGGATAGTCTCTCCATATACGATTGTTCTTGTTTCTCAAGCTCTTTCTAGTATACCTACCAGTGTCTATGAGTGTGTTTCTCTAGTCTACCCAGACAAACGCACCTGGACTGCCAGAATAACAAATAAATCTGTTTTGAAAGAAGCGCAGCCAGAATACTCTTTGGAAGCTTCATCTCACAGGCCCTGGACACGTCAGGAGACACCAGTCTCTGGAGAGGAACATCCTTGGCAAAGCGGAAGGGCAGCGGAAGAGGAAGGCCCTCGAGGAGATAGTCTGATAGTCTGATAGTGGCTGCAAGACGACTCACACCTCCCTACAGTTCTGAGGTTTAGCACAAACAGGGCAGCATTTCACTCTGATGTATGCAGGGTCACTATGAAATGGAACAGATCCCAAATGGCACCGAACAATAACAACAACAACGGGGGAAATGGAGCACTCGTGCTGGTACTTGTTTAATTTACACACGACTGAGTCCCTGGCTCCTCACAAGTGCTCAGTAATGCTAGCTATCCCTCCCCTGACTCTAATGTATTCCTTTGTGACAAAAGAGAACCTAACCAATCTGGTGGGTCTCCGCTCGTGTGGCCTGCCCTCAGCCCATTTCCAGACCAGCCAATGGAGCCACGGCAGACGGGGGCCGTTTGTCATCCAGTTGGTCTCCTTCCAGCCATCATGTGACCTCGTGCTGTAAATCAGCCTGGAAAAATAAATGTCCCCAATCCATTAGTGCTTCTCTACCATAAGCCAATTTGAGCCACAAACCAGACAAGGTTTGTTAATGGCCACTTAAATACATGCTCGCGGTCCGATCTCTGGAGACCCTCAACCTCACCAGCTACCGCCCCTGCCCAGGAGAAGTTCAACTGCACCAGGAGCGATGGAAGCGTGGGCACCCGTCTGACTCACAGAGCGTGAGGCCTTGCAGCCTGGCTGGCTTAGAACGCTCCCAGTTCCCCCTGCTGTCCTGAGGTAATTATGAAGACTGGCCTTTTCACCCTCGAAAGAGTTCCGGTTGGAGTGATGAATTCCAGAGGCTGTCTACAAGAAGGAAGACTAATTGTTGAAATCGTAACCGTGGTTGAGATCATGATAAACCAGGTTCTGACTCATGGAGGCCCCGTGTCAGTCAGAGGAGGCCTCAGCTCCATAGGCTTTCTGGAAGCCAGTTCATCTGATGGGACTCAAACCTGCAACCTTTCCATTCATAGCGACACACGCTGACCCTTTCCACCAGGGACTCCTTAGACCATAGTAATCAGTAACTAAAACCTACTGCCACTGAGCGATTCTGACTCATGGAAACCTACAGGCCAGAGAACTTTTCCTTAGGACTTCCAAGATTATAAATCTTCCAAAAGCATGCAGCTTCCTCTGGCTCCCAAGCAGCAGCTAGTGGGTTTAAATCTCTGACTTCAGTGTTAGCAGCCCATCACTCAACCCACTGTGCCACCAGGGCTTCTTGGATAACAACAGTTAGTATCTGTTGGCCACTTGATTGGTGCCAGACATTTCCATCAAGTTCGTTATAGATTATGTTTCACTGATACTTCCTTATTACCATCTGAAGAGAGACATTATGACCATCTCATTTTATGGACTGAGGCATGGAGAGACATTCGACAACATGTTCAAAGCCCACCGGGGTTGGGGACGCATTTCTTGTGCCCAGGCCAGGACCTTTCCTGGTGGATTCACCCACCTCTCAACTGAAGAACTCCCAGACAGAGGCCACCCAAGCTTGAGAAGTCCCATGTCCCTATTCTGGAGACAGTCACAATCAATGACTGGCCATCCAGGGACTCAAAGGTGACCGCCTTTGTTTCAAAATGGAACTGGGTCTTTTGTTCAAGTGATTTTCTGGCTGAGCCCACAGCACCTTCCCCTACTGCACTCCATTCTCCTGAAAGCACCACCTCAGTCAGGCACTTGAGAAACTCCAGAGTGTGCCTGGTTAGCAAGGGGCCAAGGGGGGGACTCACATCTAGGAAGGTCTGGCTCATGTTAATCACCAAGCGGACATGACATACTACACCCTATGTTATATACAGACTACACAATTATAATGGTGGCTCCTACGCTGTCAAGTCACCAAGAAATAGTAAGTCATGTTGGCACAGGGCAGCAGCAACAGAGCCCATGGGCAGCTCAAGCGAGCACGGTGGTTCTGCTGCTAACCAGAAGGTTGGAAGGTCAAGGACACTCAAGCACCTTGGAAGAAATGCCTGCCACCTAACTCCCAGGGTTCTGAAAAACCAGCCACTCTTAAAGAGTCCTGCACACACCTCCACACACACACACACACACACACACACACGGGGTCACCACAAGTTGGGATCCACAGGAGATGACCACTAATTACTAAATGCCTACCACAGGAGGGGGTTTCAAAAATGTGTGGAAGAATTCCTTTGTTTTCCTCTTTGGTGTTTCCACAAGCTTTTTGAAGCCCAGTCTTCTTGCATTCAGTCTCTTCAACAATATTGTGGCCTGTGGCTTAGAGAAGTTACCAGTTGTGCCCACCAAGGTCACAGAGTTAAGAGATGTTGGGGCCTAGGTCTGTCTCCTCCTGTAGATTTAGACCCGAGCTTCCTACACCCCTAAAGTCCGACGGTCATGGAAACTCACAAGGGCAGTTCTGCCCTGCACTAAGAGGTCAACATGAGTCGGCATTGATGCGAGGGCTGTGAGTTTGGATTTGAGTGTGGTCTTTCTTCAAAGGCTACACTCAAGTTCCACTCGGTGATTTCAAGCCACTTGCTGAGTAAATTGCTTAATGAACAGCTGGAGACATGACTGCCATTACATGTCCTTAGAACAACCGAGATGGAAGGCCCCAAGATGCCCTTACCCCTACCCCAGGGGCTCTTTCTGAGCTGCCTTTGACTCACAGTCTTTGCTTTTCCTGGAAAACTCATGCTACTCCGGGATTAATCAGAGAATCTTCCCTTTGACCGGATATTAAAAAAAAAAAAAAGAGCAAAGAGCCATCTTCATTGACGAAGGGAGGAAAGCCAGCTTCCATGTCAAAGGCTCAGAGATGTGAATCACATTGTGGCTTTTCCATGGAGGGCATCAGAGAGGGATGAAAGAGCTTTAAGGAGAGACAGAATCAAAGCCTAGCGCAACGTTGCATGCAGCACTCAGAAAATGACTCAACGTGACCAAGCTGGTGTGCCTGTCTGTACTCCAAGAGTTATGCCTCCCTCCCTCGCTGGGCTATAAATGAGAGGGGGCGAAGAGAGAGAAAGAACTGACAACACCTTTCCCCTCTGTGCAGGGTCTGAAGAGCCGCTCATGCAGACAGACTATGCTTTCTCCCCAACAGTAACAACAAAATGTACCCCATTTGATGATAAAAGCTTTCCATTAAAAGCAGAGAGCTGATAAAAGGGGGCCTTCAGCCAGGAGACCATCAACTGGTTCATAACAATAAAGAATGAGTCATCCTGGTTCCAAAGGCTAGAAGGTAGTCAATGGGCATCTTTGGCCAACCAGTCTCAAGGCTGTGAAGGAGGAAAGCCTAGGGGGTATTCTTTGTCAGCCTCTTCAGATTCTCCCCTCACAAAAACCCATTAACTCTGGCTTCCAGCTTGGCAAAATGAAAATCAATTTGGGCTCTTTGTGCCACTCTATATATCCCAAATGCCCGCCCCCACCCCCACCCCTGCCAAGCTTTCTAAGCCATGGTGGAAGAGCATCTGCAGCAACGTGTGTGTGTGTGTGTGTGTGTGTGTATGTACACAACAGCTCCGCAGAGGAGCAGGCTTGTGTGCTGGCTTTGAAAATCAATCTCCCGGTCTCCAGCCTGCCATTTCTTATTTCAAAACTGCTTTCATTACACTCAGCATTTACGCCGTTAGCATAAAGCCAGGGAGCAGAGGCCTATTTACAATGCAGGTAACTTTTCACGATCACTGCACTCGCCGCCCTGACTGAATAACCACCACGACACCCAAGTCCAACAGCCCATCCTTCATGTGGATGGACGGGCATGTATGCATGGTGGGGGCTTCCCCGGTCTGCGGGATGAAAAGCGAGCTGGGGGATAGGGGTGCTTTCCCATGAACTTCTGGCAGGCCCTGGTCCATCTCCTCCCTAGCTCTCTGTAACAGGAATGGATTGTCAGAAGTACTCACTAAGGGACTGCTTAAGGAAGGAGAGCTTAGGCCTCGAATTTTTGAGATGGGAAGCTCTTTCCCCAGCATGCAAGGAAAAATCCGCTACGTAGGCCCCCACCCACCCACCCCACCCGGCCAGCATCTCTTCTCAATCTAGTCATTTGCTATGTGCCTAGTACTATGCTGCATACTAGGGATCTCTGGCAAAAGCATATTTATATTGAAGCCACCTGGCTCACTCTGCAAAGTAAGTGAAATAGAACTGGTTAAGGATCCCCGCTGACAAGGAACTCTTTTCCTAGACCCCAAGTGTCCCAGGGAAAGCCGGCAGTCTGGTGTGTGCCCAGCCCAACTGGCTGCACAAAGGAGACCCCACCCGGTGAGCTGTATCTGCTTTTAGGGCATCCCATGAAGAGGAACCACCTGTGCCTCTGAGGTCCCAAGTTCCAGGCTCAGGTCTCAGATTGTGGAAAGATGGCTGAGCCTTAGGGAGCAGTGTCTGTTGGGGGCTTGAGTCAGTCACCGTGACAACACTGGGAGCCTTTCAGTTGGGCACTGCCGCTGGAATAGATAACTGGTGTAGTGTCTAGCATGGCGCTGCCCGGGCTCCCAGCGGAGGGGCACACCAGCGTCCTTCCCCCAGCAGGGCAGGGGGTCTGGGGGCTGAGGGGGCACTTAACCCCGGGTGCAAGTTCAAGGGGGCAGCAGCCCAATACAGGAAGGCCACGCACGAATAGAAAAAGGGCCTGAGACCACAGGGCAAAAGCGGGGGTGGGGGGTGGGTGGGTAGGGGAGGGGCTTTTCTGAAGAAACTAAGCTACCAATGTATTCATAAATACATTGGGGGAGGGGCAGTTCAGGGATGGCTTTTGGATGGAGGGTGGGACGAAATTTAGAGATCGCCTCTGTGGGGGGGTCTTTGCATGGGGTGGACCCCTCCCCCCAACTACAGGAAAATGATCATCTAGGGTGGGCACCCAGCACAAACCATTGGAGTCACCCCAGCTGGCAGGTCTGGAAGAGGTCCCCAGGAAGAGGGGAATACAGGGGTCGTACCTGAGAGGGGGAACAGGAGTTAATTCTAAGGGCACTGATCAACTCTGTCCCCATCCCCTGAGAAATAGCTGAAGATGTGCCCGGGGGGTGGGGTGGGGGGCGGGCAGGAGTTGGAGGGAGGGCTCTTCAGCAAGCTTTGATGCTGCGTACTCACGCCCCAGCAGAAAGGAGGGGTCCAGGACAGCGGGGGCGGGAGGGGGGGTGGCGGGTTTGGCACGCACTTGTCCAGCACAGGCACAGAGATGAAAAGGATCCCACTATCGAATCCCCACCATGCCACTGAGCAGAGGCTGGGAGTTCCAGGGCCAATGCCTGATTCTCTCTGATCCTCAGTATCCTCACCGGTAACAGGGACGCGGATGGCACCTAACTCACGGGGTTCTGGGAAGTATTAAATAAGATCGCACAGGTAGAACTCCAGAAACGGCGGCTGGCCCACTCTTAAGTTATTCTAAAGCATCTTGAGCACCAAGCGCCCATGCCCCTTGTGAGCGATCCCACCGGGCAGAAGCCCCCCGCGGCTCAGTCTTCCAGATGTGAGGTTGAGCGTGCGCATCGCCATGCCTACTCCCCACCCCCAAGCGCTCCCAGTCTCCTCCGGTCACCCCTACATCCGGCCTTCAGCATCCTCCGAGGCCGGACACTAGCAGCAGGGCAACCCTGAGACCCCGGGGAGGGCTCCGAGAGCGGCCAGAAGCAGCAGCTCCCGGGTCACCAGGTCTGGGACGCCCGCAGCGTCTCCACCTGGGGCAGCGACCTTTCCTGGTGCTCCCCTCCCTCCCCCCACACAGGAGCCCCGAGCGCGTAAAGAGGGAGCGAGAAAGGCGAGGATACTGGACCAGGCTTTGACTCGGATCTTGAGCTCGCCGTCTTGCGGCTCGGGCATAGCCTTCCTGGTGACGCGAAGCTTGTTGAGCCCCCCGAAGCCGGCCAGCACCACGGCGCGCATCTCCTGGGCATCCCCGAGGCGGTGCGAGCCGCCGCCGCCTTCCGCCGGCTCCTTGCCCGTCTCTTTCTCGATCATCTGCTCCGTCTCCTCCGCCTTCTCCACGCCTTCCTTGGCCATGGCGTGGGTGCTCGGGGCGCGGGGCGCACGGGCTGCTGCAGCGGCTGCGACGCGGGGGGCTCGGCGATGCTCTCCCGCGGGTTCCTCCTGTTGAATGTGGGATGCTCGGCTGTGCAATGGCTGCAGCCTGAGCGCACAGCGCCGCGGTCCACAGCCTTCGCCGTAAACCTCCTAAGAGCTGCGCGCGCGCGGCCCCACCCTCGCGCCCTGCCTCCCTCCCCGGACCCCTGGAAGCCTCAGCTCCTCTGCCCTAACCCGCCTCACTGAGCCTTTGGGTCGCAGCTGCGGATATGACTTTGTTCAAGAAAACGCGCACTGCCTTGCCTAGCGGACGCAGTAGTTGATTATTTACGGTGCAGATCCAGCGCCTTGAAATGGACTGAGATGAATGCTTGGGCCAGGATGCTGCGTTCCCGCGGCAAGGTTGCCTGCTCTACGCCCCGGCAGCAACCCCCTCCAGGACACCTCCCCTAAGGTGAGGGGGCGACAGGATAACCGGGAAATTGGACTATTTCCCAAACCGTCGCTCCCGGCTGAAAAGGGCCGTCAGAAAATAGGAAAACTAGAGTCTCCACCTCCAGGGCCCTCCCTCCCTCCCCCTCCAACTCTCCCCTCAGGGCCCAAGAGGGCTCAGATCAGCCTAGTCCCGCGTCCTTCCACAGCAGGGTCAGGATGCTCTCTAAGGGGCCAGCACCTGAAGCGTCCTCAGATGCCTCCTCCCTAAGTGTTACTACCATAGGCCCTAAGGGGCAGAAACACATCTTGCTCTCACTCGCACCTCTAGACCCTGGAAAGTGCACAACCTCACCCGCGCCCACAAAGGCAACCTGTTCTTTGTTATCAGTCCAGGCCTACAGGGGTGGAGGGGTTCACGGACATTTTTTCTAGGAAAAAAAGATAGGAGCTGGGCTTGTAGTTTGAGGGAAAGCTTGTGGTTGAGGGTTGGTGGTGTTTATCCATGTTGCTGCATTATTTGAGATCTTGTCACCTCCACTTCTGTCATCCATAAAATGGGTGTGTTGGTTTGTTTTCGCGACTGCGACTGAGGCAAGACTCTTGACTTTGTCACTCCCAGTCACCAGGAGCATGAGGCAGGGATGGCACTGTCAGAGCGAACAGATACAGCACCAGCCACCTTGCTTCCATCTAGTGACTTCTGATGTATCTTGTGTGATCCTACTAGACAGGGTGAAACGCCCTCGGGGGTCCCGGCTGTAAATCTTTAGCAGAACAGACAGGCCCATCTTTCTCCCTTGTTGGGTGGCTTCAAATTGTTGACCTTGGGATTGGCAGCCCTGCCGTCAAGCTTCAAATTGTTGACCTTGGGATTAGCAGCCCTGCCGGTCACTCACTACTCCACCAGGGGTCCTTGAATGTAACACAGGGAAGGGGACAGAGCCTCCTCTCCTCCTCACACCCTGTGCATCCATGGGAAAACTATTCTCCCTCCTACCCTGGATCTCTGAATTTGGTGTCCCTCTGGCTTGGAATGTACCCTCCCGCGTCTAGCTAGAATTAACATCTAGATCTGCCACACACACACACACACACACACACACACATGTGATCTTAATGGAAGTGCCTTCTAGGATGATAATCTAGGTAGGAAGTGGGCAGTGGATTCAGGGGAGATGGGTTCGAGATGATGTTGTTTTCTAGGGTGCTGTCAAATGTTTCGACTCATCAATTACTCTGTTTGAGCCCCTTGTTGCAGTCACTGGGTCAGTCCATCTTGTCCTTCGTTTTCCGCTGCCCCTCTCCTTTAGCAGGCATGATGTCCTTCTCCAGGGACTGGCCCTTTCTGATACGCTGTGTAACAGGAGACAGCGTCTCGCCATCCTTCCTTCTCTGGGGCATTCTGCCTGTTCTGGGAGCATGATGACTTTGGCAGTAAGTGGGTAATAGAGTTGACGATAGATAGAGTTACTGGAAGCACAAGCGAAGAGTTACAGACAACGGACGCAAGCAAGAGAAGAACCTCAATAGAGGGAATGGCTGGAAGGAAGGACAGGAGGGGGAGGAGGCAAAACCCAACTCTCCAAATAATTCATCTAAATGATATCCTGGTTTCGTTGGGACTCTCTCCTGAGACTAGAAAGAGAGTGTGGTCAGATGATTTCCAAGGTGACCACAGGACGATCCTGCTGGGAAAGCAGAAAGGAAGACAGGGAAGGACAAGTCCATACAAGACACCTTAGCGAGTTATCACAGGGAGAAAGTGGGGTTGAAGATCACAGGGAACCCCTGAGAAAAGATGCAACAAGCCCCAGAGTCCTCCCCCTTGAGGACTGAGGCAGAAGAGATGTACTGATTTACTGACTTTCAGGCATGATTGGCCAAGGACTGTCCCTGGAGTGCTGACTCTCTAGCCCATCCAGCCTAGCCCACACGCATACCTGGGCCTGGAGTACCCAAGCAAGGAACCCAGTTCTCAGCAGGAAGCCCACAGGTTGAATGGCTAGCTCCATGGGGCTGAGTTTGGCAGTGATAACATCTGCAGTATCTGTTATTGTGTTAGGGGTGTTGACTGCTCAGAATGAGGAACCTTGGTGGCGCAGTGGTTTCTTCTTGGGCTGCCAACCTCAAGATCAGCAATTGGAGACCACTAGCCACTCCATGGGAGAAACAGGAGGCTTTCTGCTCCCACAGAGTTACAGTCTCAGAAATGCACAGGGACAGTTTTCCCCTGTCCCTGTTTCCAATTTATAGGGTCGCTATAAATTGTCTGGACTCGATGGCAGTGCATTTGTTTTTTTGGGGACTGTTCTGGACAGGAGTCCCAGGGGTGGGGTGGTTAAGCATGGGACTACTAACCAAAAGCTCAGTTATCTGAACCCATGAGTTCATTTCAACTCATAGAACTGCCTCAGTATTTCCAAGGGGGTAATCGGTACTGAAGCAGATTGCCATATCTTTCTCTCTGAGTAGTTGGTGGGTTTGAATCCCCCCACCTTTCAGTTAGCAGTCAAGTGCTTAACCACTGCACCACCAGGGACCTGACTTGATGACAATGGGTTTGGGGTTGTTCATTACATTTTAGGTACCTGCTCCCGTGTGATTCCTAGAATAACCTTCTGAGGTCATTATCAGACTTAACTTTACAGAAGAAGAAGTGGAATCTTAACACATTCAATTCTTGTGCTCAGAGGCACACAGTTTATTAGTGGTTGCTTATCATTCCAAACGGATGCCAAAATCCAGGCTCTTAATAACTTATTAGGTATATTTACTTGTAGGGGGGAAGGATATGTGTCAAAAAATTCCGCTTCTCAATAATAACGACCTTGTGGTACATGCCGCGTGTTCTCTGCTCTTTCCGTGGCCTTCTAAAATGCTCTGTTCCACCAAGACTCCTTCTCTTAGTTCTAAGAGTGTCGCTGTCGCATGACTGAAGTAGGCCTGTTTTACAGTCAGCACACAGTGTGGTTCAAAGAAGATTTGCCTTGCCGGGTGTCAGAGGGACCATGAATACTCTCAAAGTCAGTCTCTGGCTATTTAAAAGCCCCAGATAATACTCAGTTTGCAGCTGCTTGTCATAACAATTCAGAGAAAACACACCACAATCTATGCAGCTCGGGGAAGAACCCTTCCTCCAAGTACTACATTCCACTCTTTGGATTAAGGGATCCCAACTCAGCTCCTTTCAGGGGCAATGCTACAAGGGTCATGCTACTAAGCAGCTCCCCAAATAGACGCCACAAATCTATTTTTCATTACAAAATTGACCCATTGGACCTTGACTCACTCAGAATCTCAGAAATAGTTTACATTGTGGGACCTACGTCTACAGCGGCCACTGCCGTTGGATTATAGTATTGCAGCTCAGCTATATTATTCTTATTTTTTACACATTCTGAATTTTTTGGACCATAAGACACACCCATTTTTTAGAGTAGGAAAACAAGAAAAAATATTTTGAACCAGATAGTACCAGTATGCTAAAATGTTCTGGGGTTCCACACCTTAGGACCATAAGATACACCCTCATCTTCACCGAAAGTGAATCTTATGGTCTGAAAAATATGGTAATATGTGTGAGAAAGGGCCAAATTCAGGAACCCTTCAAGCAACCATCTGAGAAGACTGTTACAGAACAGAGGCAAGCTCTTCGAGTTAAGGAATCAAGGACAATGATCCCAGCAAGATGTTAGGAGTGGGTTTCTAGATAATGTGTATCAGGACAGTCTTTTTATAGAGAAACATATTACCGAGGTCCAATATTCTCCTCTAGATCTATTTTTTTCCATTGTATGAGTGGCTTCAAGATGTTAAGGGGAAATAGAATGAAAAGTCAATGAATGGACTTTTCCCATGAACTTTATGAAACTCCTTCGTGTTTTCTTTAGCATCCTTGCTGTAAGTTGCTGCAACACAAAACTTGCAATTTCTGACTCATAGTGATGCTATGGACGCTATAGGACAGGGTAGAACTGCCCCTGTGGGTTTCTGAGACCGTAACTCTTTTTGTTTTTTTATCGCATCACTGCCCTGGTGGGAGTAGGAAGCCCAGCCTTGCTCCTGGAGAGCTGCTGCTGGATTTGAACCGTCAACCCTGTAGGCTGCAGTCCCGCACACAACTGCTGCACCATCAGGACTCAGCTTGAGGCTGTAACTCTTTAGAGGAGTAGGACAGTCCATCTCTCTCCCATTGCACAGCTAGTAATTTCCAAATGCCTTCCTTATAAGGAACCACTATGCCTCCCTGGCTCTGATAAGTTGCCATACATACATGGAGTAATTTAATATTCAAAGTAGTCCTTTGCCATAGACATTAATATAACATAGAGGTATAAACTTAATAGAGAAAGAGTAACTCTCCTAAGGTCATATCTGAGTAGGTGGCAGAGTTGCGATTGACATGGGAAGGAACCAACTTTAGGTAGAGGCTCTTTACCACTGTGATATTATGTCTCAGTTTTTATATGTTCCTAAATCCATCATTCATAAAAAAAATAGAGTAGAACAAATCAGGAGGTAGTACACAAATACAGAAAATCAACTCTAAACAATTAGATTCTGGCTCATGAAAGTTCTTACCAAAATCCTGGGACATATATTGAAAGGTGTGTGTTAAAATTTCTTACATAGTTTGTGTTAATGTCATTTAAAATGTAGTGGGACATGGTTGCGATAAGTTAGCATCACTCTTTTTTAATATAAAAAGGATATATATGTGTATGTATTATATATACACATATATATGTGTATATACAGCAATTTCCATCGAAACATTTTTTACTCATATAAGTTAGTGATAGAGTCCTGGCAGCAGTGGTTCAGTGCTCAACTGCTAACTGAAAGTCAGAGATCCAAACCCACCAGGCAGCTGCTGAAGAAAAATGCGACCGGCTGCTGTGTCTGTAAAGATTTATAGCCTTAGAAACCCTATGGGGTGGTTCTAGTTTGTCCTGTAGAGCCACCAACGAACTCCAGGGCAATGAGTTTGGACAATTCAATGATGTGAGTTATGTCTATCATTTTGTGCAGCCAAAACCACCCATGTACTGCTATCCAGTCAAGTCTGACTCCCAGTGACTATGACTATGACATCACTCTGTAGCTGTCCTAGAGAAGTGTGAAACCCATCCAGAAGGGGGCAGAATATACTCCTAGCCTCTATGTATCTGTCAGTCTGGGTAAACCAGAAAAACAAATTCATAGATACTTAGGTGTATATAGAAAAGAGCTTCATATACAAGAGCAATTGAATATTGGTTAGCAGCCCAATATGAAACCACTACCAAAGGTCCTTATTCAGAGCAGCCAACACCCCTAACACAATAACAGATACTGCAGATGTTATCACTGCCAAACTCACAGTCCCTTGGAGCTAGCCATTCAACCTGCCAGCTTCCTATTGACAACACCTGTGTTCTTTGTCTGGGATTCTCCCAGGTATGCGTGTGGGCTAGGCTGGATGGGTTAGAGAGTCAGCACTTCCAGGGACAGTCCTTGGCCAATCATGCGTGAACGTCAGTAAATCAGTACCTGTATTCCGCCCTAGTCCTCAAGGGGGAGGACTCTGGGGCTTGTTGCATCTTTTCTCAGGGGTTCCCTGTGATCTTGAACCCCACTTCCTCCTTGTGATAACTCGCTCCCTAAGATGCCTTGTATGGACTTGTCCTTCCCTGTCTTCCTTTCTGCTTTCCCAGCGGGAGCTTCTTGCGATCACCTTGGAAACCATCTGATCACACTCTTTTTCTTGTTGTTTCAGGAGGGAGTCCCAAGGAAACCAGGATGTCATTCAGATGAGTGATTTGGAGAGGTTGTGGTTGGATCCAGGGACTATGTTAGCATCTCAGCACTAGCGGGATCTCCTGGCTCCTCCAGCGCCACTCTGACAGCATCAGGGTAAGTCCATCAGGCTCATCGTCTGTCATGTCTCTCAGGGAGTGACCTGAGAGAGGGTGTGTCTCCTGCCTCTCGGGAGGTAAAAACAGGAGTTCCCAGAATCCTCAGGAGAAAGCCACAGATACAGAGCACTGTCCTGGTGTCCAGGTGTTTGAAGTGGGAACCCATAGGTTCACTGCATGGAAATGGTATCAGCAGGAACTCAGCCAGCAGGATGGCTGGTCTCTACTCCCAATGTCAAACCAAAATAGGCCCTGCAGAAGTAAGTAATCAATCACCAGCAGAAAACTTCTGTAAAAGAACAATTCAAGAGGCTGCCTGCAGGATCAGCGGAAACATCACTGTGAGAATAATGACAGAGTATTGGATTCTGCTATAAACCCAGACAACCCCAATGAAGACCCAACTTAAGGAGCTTGTAGAAGGCATATAAGAGTGGTGTGGACTCATGTTCCTTCCAGCTCTGGGCTTCATCCAGATGAACGATTGGCCACCCTCTCCTGGTTGGAGATCCAGCCTTCATTCCTGCTTGCAAATGGAAGAGGGAGATGGACATGAGGGCCATAAAGACTCACATTCTTCTTTTTTAAGGAACCTTCTCGTGTCCCCCCAATACATCAGCCTTCCTTTAATTGACTAGAACTTGGCTACATGGCCACATCCTGCTGCAAAGGAGGCTGGGACGTGTACTTCTTCTTCGCTAACTAGCAATATCTAAGTCAGGGCTTGTTATTGATGGGAAGCAGAATAACAATACCGGGAAGCACAGCAGTAGAAGGCACAGGTGGCACCAAGGGCTTGAAACAGATGAATCCACATGTGGAGAATGGAAGGGAGCCCAGTCATCCATCAACTTTCTCCCCCCAACTATAAAACTCCATGACCCTGTCCCGGGAGCACAGACCCCGTGGTTCAATGCCACCCTGTTAACGCCTCTTCTCTGAGCTGTTTCAGCTGGATGTTTCCCTTCCTAGAAATTCACCTGCCATGTCAGATTGAAAGCCCACAGGAAGACCCACTCCATTTCCCTAGCTAAAAGGTGCTGGTAGGAAGACAGCACAATTCGTTGCAACTGTTTATTAACCTGATGGTGTGTACATAAAATATGAAACATCTCACCTGCTCTTGCTCTTTTCGCCAGAACTAGCTGTTCTCCCTGGAGAGAGGATCTTATCGATGGTTTCGTATCATTTTATAACACAGCAGGCCAAGGGAGGAGGACTGAGGGAGTATTTAAACCAAGGTAGTTCAGTTAGGTTTTTGAAGCCTCTTTTATGCCAGAAGATAATTTCTGAGTTATTTCTCTTACCCGTTTTCCCTTGAATATTATCTAGGGTCCCCCCCCAGTGTGAAATGGAATGATTTCTTGCACAAGTCCTCATACAATGATGTTCTCTGCTTCTTCCAAATGCTGCCAAGGGCTCTCTTTCCCCCAAAGTGCGAGTAGTTCGATATAGATCATTGTGATGCATGGTCCTGGGAGGGGGGGGGTGTAACATTCAAGTTCAGAAGCAAGCTAAGCTTGCATCCCTTAGACAGCTATCCAAGAGAAACCAGAAGACTCCCCCTCCCATTTTTTTCCATTGCAAGCTGAGAGCCTTGTACTATAACTCAGGAAGAAACAGCCTTCCAGCAACCCAGTCTCTTATTTCCCTGATGTCTCTGATTTGAGTGAACAAATTTCACTGGGGGCTGTTGGTCTCCCCCTACCTAGCCCGTGTTTCCCTCCCCATTATGATGTTGGCCATACCCAGCAGGGAGAGACTTCCTCAGAGTAATGACTCTGTGAGATGCTGCAATCTTGGTGTAAGCTGAAAACATTCAACACACGAGAAGGATACGCATTGCCTTCTCATTCAGAGTCTCTACCTCCAGGGCATCTGGAAAAGCTCCCCTGCCTCATTCCTTTTAGGATGCCTCTTCCTCTTCTCAGAACTTAGCCAAGCACTTTAAGCAAAGCGAATCCATCCACCCATCTACCCATCAACCCATTCACCTACCCGTCTACCCTGTATGCTCCTGTGTAAGCCGAGTTTTTCTGAACATTTTAAAGGCAGTTTCTGTGGTAAAATTAGGTGCCACATCTAATATTTGGGTCAGCTTATACTCTAGTATATACAGTAATCCCTTCACTCTTCCTAATCCCTAAACCAACTGGAAGAGAAACACACCCCCCTTTTCAGAAATTGTTCAGATCCTGTCTCTTCCCACTTGCAAGCTGTAAGCCTTTGAGACTCTAAGAGGTTAAGAAGAGAATGGCCTGAATTAAATGGGGATCATAAGATCTCATTTTCAGGCATGATGTGAAAATCTGGAGGAGGGACCATGCCAAATGCTTCCAAGTATATTTCCACTGCCATTAATTAATGGACATGAACTCTCTCTCTCTCTCTCTCTCTCTCTCTCTTTCTTTCTCTGTGCTTCCTTGATGTGACAGGCCAGAACATGCCCAAAAGGGGCTCCTTGTCCTAGGGGGACACGGGGACATGCTGTCAGGGGAGGGAGGATGTCAAGGGGGGCAGGGTGATGTTGATACAGACACTGAGTAGACAGGCTCTGGGGTCAGGCAGTCTGTGTTCCAATTCTGCATGACCTCTTTCACTGAGTCACCATGGGCAAACCAACCTTTCTGCCATTTTGTTTGCTGGTCTGTAAAATACGGGTACCCATCACGGTTTGTGCAGGAAGTGTAAATGGGGAGAAACAATCTTTTTACCCGCTAGTACTTTGGAGCTGTCTTTGGTCCTAGCACTTGACACGAAACACAAAAAGCCAACCCCACTGCCACCAAGTTCATTCTGACCCAAAGAAAGTCAACAAAGCTGGAATCTTTATAGAAGCAGACTGTCACATCTTCCGCCCATGGGGCGGCTGGCGGGTTTGAACCTGGAACTTTTCAGTGAGCGGCCAAGTGCTTAACCATGGTGCCACAAGGACTCCTGACAACACTTCAACAACCTTGAATACATTTCCTTGGAAAAATCCAGAGCCCTAGAGCTGCCTCCTTCTCGGTATGTTCAACAGCACAGTCACTGGGAGAGTGGTGACTGCTGGGTCCTGGCTATGCAGTGGCCAGATGAAATGAGACCGTCTACATCACAGGAGTGAAACCCTTTTCTTTCATGCTGGGCCATGTACAACCTTGACCTCACATGGCTTTTGAATGTCTAAATAGATACAGAATGTAGCTGTACCCAAATGTTCTTGACTTTCAAGACTTTCCTCCTGAAATCTGTAAGACTAACTTTAACATTTTCACTGTGTATGTGTGCAGGGTGGGGATGGAGGCGGGAGGATATTCCAAATCAAAACGTACTGCCATCCAGTTGATGCCAGCTCAGCAATCCTATAGGACAGGGTAGAACTGCCCCTGGGGTTTTCTGAAATGAGAGCTCTTTGTGGGAGCAGAAAGACCCATCTTTCTCTTGTGGAGTACTGGTGATTTAGAACTGCTGATCTTGTGGTTAGCCACCCAAAGAGCAACCACTATGCCACAGAGCTCCTGTTGGGGAAAGATGGCTTAGACAAGTCATGGATAACTATTTCTGACTGTCCAGTGCTGGCTACTGTAGGGGGGTCAACAGAGGGCATAGCACAACCCTGACCCTGGAGAACTAGAGACAACTTCAGAAAAAAAAGAACCTGAAAATAGCTTTGAGACTTAACCTTTAAATCCAGGTCCATGTGTTAGTCTGGGTAGCCTAGAGAAACAAATTCATAAACATGCATATGGATACAAGGGAGAGGTCTATATACAAGAGGAATGGAACATTGAGAAAGCTTCCCAACCCAGTCCAGTCCAAGGTCATAAGGCCAATGTTAGGCCATATAGCTGAAACCAGTCTATAAAGTCTCTTTCCAACTCACAAAGTATGTGCAATGATACCAGAGCAATAGCAAGCCAGTGGGTGCAGAGTCTTGTGTATCCAGTGGTAGTAGAAGCATCCTGGCTTTGGCAGGGGTCCTCTCATGGCTCATTGTTTCCAGGGCTAAGGGTCCATCAGCAGGGTCCATTGGTGGTAGAAGCATATCAGTGCTGGTGGGGGCCTCTCTGTGGCTTTTCTGGGTTCAGAGGTCTGGTTCCATCCGGGTAAGGCCATGTGGCTTCTCCTCTGGCTTTTCCATCAGCTTCTCCAGTTCCTCAGATGCTGCCATCTTGTCTTGTCAGTTGAGCATCTCCCCCAAACTGGGAGACTTTCCAGAATTCTCAGAGAAAGCCATGTCCACACAGAGGTCTCATTGGCTATCTCCAGATTGACAAGCTAGACTCCACCCTCACATGCCCAATCATGAAACTGACACACAAGTACATGACTGCCACAGTCCAGAAACATTACAGCATAAATCACGCAGGCCTGGAGTTAATAGGAGTCCTGGTAACATAGTGGGCTATGGGTTGAGTCATTAATTGGAAGGTGGATTGTTCAAAACCAATAGCCTCACCCCCACCCCCACCCCACTGTGAGGAACATGAAGTTTTCTATCCTGTAAAGAGTTACAGTTTCAGAATTGTACAGGAGTAGTTCTATTCAGGCCTGTCAATCAGGATATAACCAATGAGGCCTTTGTGTGGGCCCAGCCTTCTCCTAAGGATTCTGGGAACTTTTGTAATTACTCCCTGGAGGCAGAAGACACACTCTCTCTTGGTTCACTCCCTGAGAGACATCCCTGTGGAAGAAAACATGTGGAGAGAGGCTGATGGAGCCAGACTTCTGGAGCCGGAGAAGCCACGTGGAGACCCCTGCCAGCATTGACATGCTTACACCACCACTGAATCCACAAGACTTCCCACCCACTGGCCTGTAGATCATCCTGCATTTAATGTCACTGCATGTGTTTCATTAGTTTGAAGAGAACTTCATAGATGGTATCAGTGATATGGGCTAATATCAGATGTGTAGTCTTGATCTGGACTGGGCTGGGACGTTTTCTCAATATTCAATTGCTCTTGTATATAACACTCCTTCTGAGGCACACATGAATTTTCCTGGACTTGTTTCTTGAGTCTACCTAGACTAACATGCCATCTCTGTCAGGGGGTGATACATGTGAAAAAAGGTATTGATGCTATGGGCTTGGGAGAATCTTTGTGTGAAAAAATGTGGAGCTGATGGCTACAGATTCGTAATAAGCCCAAGTGAACCCATGCTCCCTTTGCTTATTGGGCGATGGAACACCCGGAGTGGAGTGCGATAGAGCATGGTGGGGACAGTGGCAAACAGGAGTGCAGCTGGCCAGTCTGTCGTGGGTACTATCACCTCAACATCCACCCATCACCGTGACGTTGAAATATGAGCTGGGTGTTTTTAGGGCTTCTCCCTGTTCATGTGAAACCAGACGCCAGGGTTTTATTATTTTTTTTGGGGGGGGGGCATCACTGCTCTCCGGTGGTGGGAGTAGGAGGCCCAGCCCCACTGCTGGAATCGAACCTCCGTCCCAGTGGGCCGCAGTCCCGCGCACAACCACTACGCCACCGGGGCTCAGCCCAGGGTTTTACATAGAATATCTCAAACTTTAACAACTCTGCGGAGTAGTGTGCAGGATGAAGCAAGTAATGGCATTGCCTTGCTAACTGCCAGGTCGGCAGTTCAAGCCCACCAGCAGCTCCTGAGGAGAAGAATGAGGCTGTCTGCTCCCTTAAATATATGTAGTCTTGCAAACACGATAGAAGGAGTGGCTATGCATCAGAATGGACCCAATGGCTATTAGTTTGATTTGGGGCTTGGTCTAGCTTCAAGAATCTGACCCATGCAGCTACAATGTTATGCCCTTTGTACAAGACAGGTAGCCCCAGAAAACATGTGCCAGTGTTTGAAGATAGGTTTGATTGTTACTCTGGGGGCAAAGGTTGCTACAGGCATCTCGGGAGTGCTGGCTCAGAATACTGCTACACCTCCTGCACCATACAGGGCAGCCACAGAACAAGCTCCAGTTGTTGCCTTGATTCTAATTCACCATGACCCCACGTGTGTCAGAGCTGTGCTCTGCAGGGCTTTTAGTGGCTAGATTTTTACAAGTCCATCACCAGGCCTTTCTTCCAAGGTGCCCCTGGGGGGACTCAAACTTCCAAACACTGAGTTGGCAGCTGAGCTCAGCAATTCCTCGTGTGCTAGAGTGTGGAAGCCCATCATGCCCTCACTTAGGCCTCCATGCAAAGGATCAGCCCAGAGCAAACACATCTAGCCCCAAAGGCTAATCACCCATTTAAACCCTGCTCTAAGTCAGCCTGCAGTCCTGGTGGCAAAGTTATGCATTGGACTACAATCTGCAAGAGCTGCAGTTCCCTCAGAAAGTTACAGTCTTAGAAACTCATGGGGGCCATTTACTCAGGTCCTATAGGGTCCCTCTGACTTGGCATCAACTCGATGGCAGTGAGTTTGGGTTTGATTTTAAGTCAAAATTTTCATCCTGGCATACGTAGGCCCTGGGAGAGAGAGGGGCGGCCTGCTATTCTCATTGACTGGCTATGTGACTTCGACA
This sequence comes from Nesogale talazaci, assembly GCA_004026705.1. Classification (NCBI taxonomy): domain Eukaryota; kingdom Metazoa; phylum Chordata; class Mammalia; order Afrosoricida; family Tenrecidae; genus Nesogale; species Nesogale talazaci. Next base: position 19,223 of record PVJH01009565.1, read on the forward strand.
TTGTCCCCGTGCCAGGTGGTAAAGAAGGAACTTGGACTCATTGATGCTCAGGGGGTTTCCAACCCAGACACCAAGGTCCTTTTCCTCATCTACATTGACTGAGGCCTGGCTCTCCCTGCAGAAGCAACATTAATCTGAGATGAGATGCTACAGTGACAACATAGGCCAAGGGGAGGCCTCCCATGGGGAAGGCTGCTTTCCTGTTTTATGAACAGATTTCAGAGTTGAGAGCCTGCTTTGTTCCCATGGCCTCACTCAGGACATGGGGGTCTATTTGAAGCCAGTTTCAAGAAGCAGCTGGGTCATCCTGGACCCGTCTGCATTGGAGAGCATGCTGGTTTTATTGGAGGGACAAAGAAGAGCATGCTTTAATTCCGCCCTCTTTCCTGATATAAACAGCCTCTCTCATGTGGATTCTGAATTTGGGTATTGGTATAAGATGAGCCCTGAGAGCCACATTGTTTCCTCATTTCATGGATTTAGTTCCCCCGTGGCCCCTGTGGATGAAGGCCGGTTGCTGTGGGAAGTGGGGACAGTTAAGGGCATGCAGGGAGGGGAATGCTCTCACCCAGGTTGTTTAATAAAAACATATTCCCTTTGTGATAAGAGTTGGATGATTCCCCAATAAAATGATTTTAAAAAGGAAGAAAGACACTAGATAAGTTTAAACCTAAAGAAAGCCCAATTGGTAACATTAATACCACACAAGACAAAGATTCAAAATAAAAATGGTACAACCTTACAATATACAATAAAATACCTAGAGATGGCAAAAACATATATAAACCCTTTGGGGTTTATTTTTAAAATAATTTTTATCCCCCTGTCCCCTTTGGAGTTTATTTCCCAACTTTTTTCCTCGCTCAGAGGCAAACAGGTTGGCTTCAGATGCCTCCTGGAAGGACCAGATAACATTAAGGATCTTATTTGACTGTCCTCACTGCTATCAAGTGGATTCTAACCCAAAGTGACCCTTTAGGGCAGGATAGAACTGCGCCGTGGGTTTCTGATACCATAATCCTTTATGGGAGCCGAAAGTCCTGTCTTCTCCCAGAGTGGCTAGTGAGTTCAAACTGCTGAACTTGTGTGAGTAGTCCAATGTGTACCTGACAACACCACCAGAGCTCCTGAAGTGGGGTATAGAGATGACCCCTAACCAAGGCCACTTCGACTGAGTCAATTCCAACTCAGTGACTCTGTAGGGCATTGGTTTCCCTAATGCTTCCCTATTGGTTGCCCCTTTGGTTTCCAAGGCAATAAATCTTCACTAGTGCAGACGCCTTCATCTTTCTGCATGGGAACAGCCAGCTGGTTCCAGCTGCTGATCTTGCACTTGGCAGTCTAATGCATCGACCCAGTGGGCCTGCAGGGGTCATTGGGTCTAGAGATGCTGAGGTGACTGCTGTTAGATGACGCTGAGTTGGTTCCGATCCTCTATGGGCAACAGAACAAAACACCAACCGATCCTTTGCCATGCCCACAATTGTTCTCTTGTTTGAGCGCACTGCGGCAGCCACCGTACGAATATGCTTAGATATAGTGGTTAAGATTTACAACACCTTGGCACGGGGGAATACAACTCAATCCACAACACCCTGTGAGGCGAATTCTGGGAGAAGGATGTGAGGTCAAGAATAGGGCAACACTGGCCCCGGAATGAATCACAGTGGGAAAGATGGGCTCGCCCCCATTGAGTTGGCACTGACTTATCGCGACCCTCTACGACAAGGCAGAACTGCTCGTGTGGGTTTCTGAGCCTGTCATTCGACAGGAGTACAAAGCCCCATCTTTCTCTACAGAGTGGCTGGCGGCTTGGAACTGCTGAGCCTGGGGTTAGCAGCCTAGTGCATGACCACTACTCCGCCAAGCCTCCAGTGGGAAAGATAGACAAGGGCTAACAGAAACTGCGGAAAGGGGGGGCATCTTAAGGAAGTGGATCCCCGGTGCTCATCCCCATGGGTTGAGTGTCTGGAGGGCACTGTAGAAAACACCAAGAATGGATGACCCTGAGGCTTAGGTCCCAACAACTGTCAGTGTGCCATTTGTTGCACTGGGCAGATCCGTTGTTCAAAGAGATCTGAGGCACTTTGAAGACGAAGGTGCACCTGACCCAAGCCATGGTGCTTTCGGTCCCCATGTTAGTCTAGGTAGACTAGAGAAGCAAATTCATAAACACTCATATGTGTATAAGAAAGAGTTTTATATACAAGAGCAAGTGCACATTAAGAAAACATCCCAACCCAGTCCAGTTGAAGGTTTTAAGTCTGATATTAGCCCGCATGTCTTATACTGGTCTATAAAGTCTTCTTCAGATTCATGACACAAATGCAAGATGATCACAAGCCAGATGGGTAGAAAGCCTTTGAATCCAGTGGCGTAAACATCTCAGTGCCAGCATGGGTTTCCTAGTGGCTCCTCTGGCTTCAGAGGTCTGATTGCATCCATGTGACTTGTCAGTAGAGAGTTTTCAAGGAAGCCTTGTCAAAAGAGAGTTTCCAAATGAGTGAGCTGAGAGAAACAGTGACTCCACCTCCAAGAAGGAATTACTGCATTTCCCAGAATTCTCAGGAGAAGGCCACGCCCACACAGAGGTCTCGTTGACTATCTCCAGATTGACAGGCCAGACTCCATCCCTACACTTTTAATCCTCAAATTGACATGAGATTAGGCGACTGCCACTGTCCCCTCACATGCCTGTGAAAGTTTCAGAGGGAATACGGAAGACCAGAGAGGGATTGATGAATGTGGATGCTGGTGCTGGGGAAGGATATTGACAGTGCCCTGGGCTGCCAATGGACCAAACAAGTATGGGAAGAGGCAAGGTCAGAATCTCCTTAGAAACATACACGGCGAGAGTTCATGCCATGTGCTTTGGACACAGTGTCATGAGAGACCAGTCCCTGGAGAAGGACATCAGGCTGGTTTACGTGGAAGGACAGTGAAAAAGAGGAAGACTTCCGAGGAGGTGGATTGATGCCATGGCTGCCAGGATGGGCTTGGCTATCATGATGATTGTGAGGGTGATGAAAGATGGAACCGTGTTTATTCTGTTGTATGGGTCAGAATGAACTTAAGGGCCCACAATAACAAAGACCACGTTTATTGGGGATGACTTTCAGGTGTTCCCACTCCTCAGAACTTGTATCTTGCCTGGGCTTGCAGTCCATGCTAGCTCCCAGAGCAAAGCCTTGGGGCAGAGAACAGACCGGGTGCACAGCAGGCCACCCTAGGAGTGTGGAGGGGGCTGCTGAAGGCATATGGGTTGGGCTTCTGCTCTAACATTGATTTAAATGGTTAGCATCGTCACATTTCTTACATGAATCCAAGCCAAGAGTCATAAACATATGTTTATAGCTCTTATAAACAACTCTACAAAACAAAACACGCATCCATATCACATTTTTCCAAGCAGTAAAGATGCTATAATATTTTAACAACAATTACTTGATGTGATGGGTGGTAGTGGTGGTGGTGGTGGTGGGGGTGTCTGGCCACAGAGTATCAAGGCTGGTGACACAAATATGGTCGATTTTATCAAGCAGCAGGTTATTTTGAATTCAGCATGCCCGTCATATCCTGTGATAACTAGATTCCTCCCCGCTTTTATAGCCCAACTGCTGCAGCAAATCAATCATAAAACTCTGAGTGAGGTCATCTGGGTCCTCACTCGACAAAAGTACATCGTTCTGTCTGAAGTCTGTTTATCAGTCAAGGCACTTGCTGAAAGCTGGGTGGTTTAACATTAAAAGGAAAAGGATTAATGGGAGGCTATCAGTGGCTCACAGAGTCGCTGGAAGGATCACAGAGGTGGGCTTTGAAAATTCACTGCAAGAGCCAACGTTGGGAAGCAGCCAGGATCCCAGTCCAAATCATGCTCTTGAACCTTCCTGCCAGGAGAGGATGCTGCTTTTGCCATTTCTGACCTATCCTTGTGCATGGGCCACTGCTGCCACAGTTACAGGGGGGTGCCTTTGCTGTTATATTGCCACTAAAACCTTGGTCTTGCCACCCCCGTGCCAGCCCGCATCATCAGAATCCATCCTGGGTTGTCCTAAAAGCCTGGGATGGTGTGGCTTCGATCCATAGAGCTTGAGTCATGAGCCTGCCTTCTAGCTGAGGGTGGGAGAAGACCACGGCAAATAGCTTCCGTCCTCAGATTCTCCCATACACCATGCTTTGACACTCAGAGATTGGCTCTGACACTCAGAGATTGGCTCAGGTAAAGGGTTCAGAGGCAGGACAGTCGCAACAAGGGTGCCTAAGGTCCACGTCAGATCTTCCCCTTTCTTGAGGTTCCGTCAAGTTAGTTCCGACTCACAGCGACCCAAGATAAGACTGAACGAAGTACTGTCCAGGCCTGCACCATCTTGACAAATGTACCCATTGTTGTTGCCACAGTGTCACTCCATCTCCTCGCAGGTCTTTCTCTGTTTTGCTGCCCTTCTACGTTAGCAACCAGAGTGTCCTTGACTGGTCCCTCCTGATAACATGTCCAAAGTAGATGAGATGGAGTCTCACCGTCCTGGTCTCGAAGAAGTTTTCTGACTGTACTGCGTCCAAGAAAGGTTGGTTGGTTCTCTTGACGGTCCCTCGTGCTTTTAATCTGCTTTGCAAGCACATCGATCCTTAGCATGGCACAGTTAAAGAGACAACGGGAAAGCTTGAGGAGAAGGCCAGTGTCTCCTGAAAATATCTCCCCCCCCAAATTATTGAGGTGGTCAAATGAAAAACAAACAAACAAAAACCAGCAGCAATAAGGAAAAAAAAAACCCAACACTCTAAATGTAGAAAGTACTCCAGACAGGAGGCCAGCCTCGCCCTGTCTCTGCATGCCTGCGACTGCAGCTCATCCCGGAAGGCCAGGGTTATGTCTTGCTCAAGGATCTCCAGAGATCGCAGTTGGCACTGAATGTGCGATTAAAAGAGGGGAAAGTGAGGATTGGGGGGAAGGAGGGGAAGGAAGGAAAAAAAAGAGGAACTGAGCCCAAAGACTCAATGGAAAGTAAACGTCTATAAAAGAACAATGGGATATATGTACGAATATGTCGGAAACAATTGATATGTGGTTTGTAACAAGAATTGTAAGAGCCCCCAATAAAACGATTATAAATGGAATACTTCCAAATGGTGTTTAGCCATGAATTATAAGTAATATCTATTTGTTGTACTTCTGCTTTAAAGATATTAATAAATTGAAAACAGCTAGATTTAGAAGGAAATATAGCAGAAAGCCAGAACAACAAAGAATTTCAAACATTTTCATCCTAGCCTGCTATTTCTATGAATAAAGTTCAAACAAATAAAGGAAAAAGAAAAAAGAGGGGAAGGAAGTAGCCAGGGAAAGAAGCAAAGAGAGTTTGAATAAAGTCTCCTGCTCCCAAATATGAATATGTCAGAGCACTAATTGAACAGGATCCAGAAGAGAAGTGTGATTTTTAGGAGAAAAAGTAATTGGTCTGAGAAAAAGGACAGAGAAGAGGTCATTGGTAGGCCAGCAAATGCAGCTGTTGTTTGTGGACAGAACACATGGGTATAAAATCTAGAAAGACCAATAGTATTTATAAGAACACCAGATGGTCTGAAGAACAATGTGCTGGGGAGACATTCAGGGTCAACCAGACTCTCTGCTTTCCTCACCCCCAGAAAAGTAGAACCCTCCAAGGAAATCAGTTACTTCAGATCCATGGAGTAGCTTCTCTCGCTGAGCTCAGTGAACACACTGAAGCTTCTGTTGGGGGAAAATGAAGGTTTGATGGCTTTTAACAAAAATGATAGGTCCCAGTTATATTCACTTTACCAACATTTCTCTCATCATGTAAAAATAGAATGATTCCCATAAGAGGGATATCAGAAACAGATGGGCTGCCCAATCTTGCTGAGATTTTTCCATCTGTATTTTTGGGTATTAGGGTGTTAATGTGGATTTGGAAACGAGGATACCAAAAGGTATGTACTCAGACATAAATGCTCTTTTCAAGTAGACTCATCCAAGGCTACCCTCCTTCGTGGCAAAGATCTAAGACAGGCCACCTGGACAGAATCCCTCTTTTGTACGTCTCTGCTTTTAAATCCCTATTTTTTCTTTCTTTTATCTATGATTATGGTGCTTACTAAGGAAGCAGCAAGTTACAGTTTAGAATTCGAAATGACTCAGGATACAGTTCTTCAGGACAACGTATCAGCAGGGTCCACAGGAATGCCTCTCTGTCTCTGGATCTCATTTCCTCCCCTGCTTGTTCTCTGCTCTTTTAGCTCTGCTGCGAAGTGCTCAGAGACATCACACTCCACCAGGAAGCTTTTGACTCAAAAGCACACAGTGCTAGCTCTGTGGGGCAGCAAACTTAGCTATACCAGGTGCGGACAGGCAGCCCACTTTGCCAGCAAGCTTCCTTCCCAAAGATCACTAGCTTTCTCACTGTGTAGGCCCAGCTACCCACCAGGTTCAATCCTGCAGGTCCCTTGATTCTGCTACCACCATTTCTCTGCCTTGCTTCCTGCCATCTCTCATCACCTCAGCTGTGTCTCCAAGGTCAAGACATTTCTCAGTGTAGGATAAGATCTTTAAATGACAGCTGTCTTTGGATGTAGGTCCCGTGATACTCTAGTGTGAACTCATCACATCTTCCAGGGCCACAATTTGCAAACAAGGGCACAGAGGTACAGAGGCTGAAGACATCACCGGATCTTTAAATCCACTGCAGATGACTTGACTTTGACTCTAGGGACCCTTAAGGACAGGACACAATTGCTCCTTCTGGTGTCCAAGTTGAGATATCTCTACGGGAGTGGACAGCCCCATCTTTTCCCCAAAGAGCAGCCAGACGGTTTCAGTTCCCACCTTGTAGTTAGCAGCCCAATACCCACGGCACAGTGCTCCAGGGGCTCCTTCAACACATCCTGAAGGGGCTGGGTGGTATAGTGGTTACACATTGGGCTGTTCACCAAAACTACCAGCTGATCCTTGGGAGAAAGATAAGACTTTCTACTCTTACAAAGAATTATACTCTAAACAAGCAGTCATCTGGCTCAGAAACAACAAAGCCCACATGGAAGAAGTGCATCAGCCTGTGTGATCATGAAGTGTTGATGGAATCAGGTATCAGACATCTATGACCCAGAATAAGATCTGACCCAATGTGGATGAGGAGAGGCATGGAGTGGAGATCCAGTGCCCATCTGTAGACAATTGGTCATCCCCTCACAGAGGGGTCACAGGGAAGAGACGAGCCAGTGAGGGTGCAGCATAGCACTGATGAAACACATCTTTGGTGCTTCCTACACCCTACTATCATGACCTCAATTTTAGACCAGATCATGCACATTGCTACAGATAAGAGCCCACAACACAGGGAATCCAGGATAGATAGACCTCTCAGGACCAACAAGGAGAGTAGAGATACCATGAGGATTAGGGGAGGGGAGAGGGAGAAAGGAGGAATCGATCACAAGGATCGACTAGAACCCATCCCAGGGGAAGGAATAATGGAAAAGTGAGTGTGGAGCAGTGGAGGATAATGTAAGATATGGAAAAAATAATCTATACCTTATGAAGGGTTTGTGAGGAAGAGGGAAGAAAAGGGGATCTGATATCAGGGGTTCAAGTGGGAAGAGAAAACTTTGAAAATGAGGACGACGAAATATGTGCAAATGTGCTCAACATATTGAAGGAATGTATGGATTGTGGTAAGAGATGTTAAGGGCCCTCAATAAAAGTATTTTTTAAAAAATAACTATGCCCTCAGAAATGCACAAGGGCAGTTCTCCCATCACCTATTGGGTGCTATAAGTCAGACTGGATTTGATAGCAGTGAATTTGTTTGCTTGTTTGGAGTTCAACTCCAAGATGAAACACATGAAATTCAGAGTCAGACCAACTCTGTTTCACATTTAAACTCCATCATACTGAGTTGCTTCACAGATCACAGGAGATGGTCACAGGATGCAAAGTCTGGGGATTTGTTCATAGCTGTGTCATAAATAGATGTACATGTGTGTGTGACACACACACACACACACACACACACACACACACCAACCCCCGGATAACGAAAGGGCTTCCATTTGTCTGTGTTGAATGTGGTGCTGCTGTCTCTGTGGCAAGGCTCTTGATGTGTGGTTGGTGAGAACCATTCTTCACAATTCTGTAGAGGTTGTCATTAAAAATACATCTATTTTTACAGGCTTTTCGGTGAACATTTACTCAGCAAATTAGGTTCACATTTGGCAATGTCCACATAAATCGTTCAGTGATAGTAGTTACATTTTTCACAACGTGTCAACATTCTTTTTAAAAAAGTTTTCCTTTCTGCACTGTGAATTGGAAGGTCTACAGAGCAGATCATCCACTTTGCATTCAACTCTTCACACATATTTTGTGCGATCCCCTCAAAGGACCATCTTGTGTCCTGCTTTTGCCCACCATTTCCTGTTTCCTTTCCCCCTTCTTTCCTCCGGCCCTGGACTTTGCCCATGGGTCAGTGCTACCCTTGTGCTCTTAAGAGGTTGATTCTTCTACCACAGGGATGAGTCCAGTCTGAGACCCCAAGGGTAAGGGCCATCATATTGGAGGTTCCACCAGTCTATCCAACCAGTAAGCCTGGTCTTGTTTATGATTTTGCATTTTGTGCTACATTTTTGCCCCCCGTCTGCTCATGACCTTCAGAATAGTTGTTGGTGGTAGCTCGGCACCATCTAGATCTTCTGGGCTGTGGGTCACTGAGAAGGATGCTTACATGGTTCATTCATTTGCTGGCCTAATTGTTTCCAAGTGTTTACAACTTTCAACAACATTCTTTCCTCTGGATGGAGAGAGAACAGTTGCGGTATGTTAGGTGACTGCCCATGAGCCTTAAGATCCCAGTCTCTGTTCACCCAACTAGAATGCACAAATGCATTGTGTCAATAGATCCACAGTCCCCAAAATGATGGTCTGGATCCCAGAGGCTCAGTCACTCATTCTCTACAGGATTTTTTGCTATGGCTGAAAAACAGTCGTAATTTTGCCTCTTGTATGTTCTACCATGAGGAACCTTGGTGGTGTGGTGGGTTCCGCATGTGGCCACCAGTTCAAATCCACCAACTGCCACTCTGGAGAAAGTTGAGGCTTTCAGCTCCTGCAAAGATTCACAGCTCAGAAATCCACAAGGGCTGTTATACTCTGCCCTTCCATGTCAATAGGAATTAGAATTGACTCGATGGCAGTGGTATTTAAAATATGCTACCACAGCTGTTATTTGCCACCAAGGTAGATACACAGACACAGCAGGACGGTCAAATCTTGACATATTCATGGGTATACTACCACTCCTCCTCCCTCCCACATCTGTTTAGTCTGCCTGTCTATCTTCACGTCGTCCCGTAGGTGACCTCTGTCAACATTCTCTTTAATTCTGTTCTGGTTGTGATGCCTCTGCTTCTGTGCTCTCATTTCCAGTTCCAGCCCTTTATCCTCCCTTTATTGTCTCATCTTTGCTTTTGAGTTATTGTTGCTCCTTTGGGCTTCTGCAGAGGGGTTTTGAATGGAGCCCCACTACCATTATCTATCTATCTATCTATCTATCTATCTATCTATCTATCTATCTATCTATCTATCTATATCTACCAATCATCTATCTACTTTATTGTGTGTGCCTGCCTGTCATTTCACTAAATGGTGGCCTCTGGGGATATTTTTGGTTCAGGCTTACAGAGTATCTCAGGTGTGTAGTGTCTGCGAGTTCTCTCTTGGAGCGGTTCCAGAGAGTGCCTGGACTTTTGAAAGAATTAGAATCCTTTTGCTCTTGGATCCTGGATTCTTGGTCGATGGCTACTGGCATTTGACATGTGGTGCTGGAGAAAAATGGACCGCTAGAAGGACAAACGGATCTGTCCTGAAAGAAGCATGGCCCAAGTGCTCTTGGGAGGCATGGGTGATGAGACTTCTTTTCAGTAGAGACTGGTCCCCAGGGAAGGTCATTCTGCGGCTTCATATAGAGGGCCAGTGGAAAAGAGGAAGGCCCCGTAGGAGCCTCATCAGGAGAATGAGGGTGGCACAGGACTGAGAGGTGTTTTGTTCTATTGTGCTCTGGGTCAGAACTGACTAATGGCACCTAACCAGAACAGTCCCCTGTCACATATGTCGTTTGCCTCTTTGCCTCAAGTTTGGATGAGCTCAGAACAACAGAAAGAGCACATTGTAGCCATGATCTCTGCCTTACCTGGGCCTTCAGGTAAGATGACCTGGGCATCTCCCTGCTCTGGAAAGGGATACACCCTTACTGAAGGGGGTATGCCAGCCAGGTGACCATAGAATCATCCATATCCTTGTTGGAAAGGACCAAGACTCTTCCCAGAGCCCTCTTCCGTCGGATCCCATTTCCCTCGGCCAGGAATGTCATGACTGCCGACATTATCCTCTTTGGTGAAACCCAAAACTGGAAGCTTGGCCCTTGCCCTACTTCTTGGCAAAGTGGGCCCTTCAAGAAAGCTCACCCAGTAAAAAGCACTCATAGGGTCTCTGCAGATGCCAGAGGACCACTGGGGTAGCAGAGGTGCCTTGCTGGCATTGTGAGGGGCTTTGATCTTCATTGAACCTCAGGCAGTTGATCCTGGAATTGGCTCACAAGCTGGTTCAAGAGTTGAGTCCACTTAAAGCCTCCAGCACCTGAGTCAGTAGACCTTTGGTCACACGATGCTGTCTCTGAAATAGCACGCTCCCTTGCTGACAAGAAGTGGCACTGAGTGTGATACCTCCCAGGTAGCCGATGTGCCACATGGCTCTGCTGTGGTTGGTGATATCACAGAGCATCTCTGGCACCAACAGAGACCCTGTGACTCGGATACAGGGGGATGGCACAGGAAAGGGGTGTGGGTGGCATCCAAAGTGAGATTCCTGTTACCTTAAGGGTGACACGGACTCCCTCTCGCCCTCCACTACATCAGAAAGTGCAGTGTCAGTCAGTCCCTTATGCACACCATAGGAACAACCCTTCGGGTAGCTATTCAGTCTATTCCAGTTCCCAGGGGTTCTACCGAACAGAGTCCACATCCCCTTAGGGCTTCCAGGGCGCCGCATCTCTGCCCTGTGGAGCCACGTGTGGGCTCAAAGCTCCGACCTTTCTGTTAGCAGCCACGTGCTGAACCAGGGCAGGGCCAGGACTCCGGGGCGGGGGGCAAGCATACCTTGAAACGGGGGTCTCCGAGATCTTTTCTGCGTGGGAGGACCGGCATTGCACAAAATGGACCACAGCGTGCTGGAGAAGGGACGACCCGCAGACTCCTTCAGCGCGAGGATGGCGAGACTCCATCTCACGCCCCATAGTCACGTTCTCAGAAGAGAAGGGAATTCGAAGGTCAGAGGACTAAGAGAAAGACCCCACACTTCGAGGTGCAGCAAACCCAGCGGCTGCAGCAATGGGACCTCACGGTCCTCAAGACAGGGCTTCCTTCAGTTGTGCATGGAGTCTCTCGGCGTTGGTTCCACTTGACACCGCCTGACCCCCACCGCAGGGGGCATCACGCCCAGCACGCCATTTTCATGGAATGTGTATTCGCTTCCTGCTAAAGGAACGCCTCACCGCAGGCCTGGGGATATGCTTTAAAGACAAGAGGTCAAGCGAAATCAAGCAAATGCTGCCCTCCCCTCCCCCTCAGGAAGTCATGCGTGACCATCGTTGTCATCATCACCCAGGCTCATTGCCGGCCACCATCTCCATTAAACCAGACAGTCCAGGTGACCCTGAACAAAGGGACGTCAGCTTAAAGGGCCGAGCTGTGCCTGCTCCCGAGTCCAGCTCACCATCACAGGTTACCTGAGACAGGCTGAGGTTGCCAACGACCAGCCCCAAACCCCCAAACCAAGCTCCCTGCCACCGAGGGCATGCACGGTAGAACGGCCCTTGTGGGTTTCTGAGACGGTCACTCTTCACGATAGCAGAAAGCCCCATCTCTCTCCCTGGGAGCAGCTGGAGTTTTGAACTATGGACCTGTCAGGTCGCAGTGCTACACATCGAGGCTCCTTGACGAGCTGCACGCACCTTCCGAATCCGTGGGCCGCGTAGCAGGCGAGCTGTCTTGTAGGAGTCCAGGGGCCCTTCCAGTCACTCAATGCCAAGAGTCCTGCCATTTATTACCTGGCTTCCTCTCACGCGTTAAAAAGCCGCTGGAGGACTGAACAGCTGTACCTCAGGCTCAGGTCAGAGTGGTATCTGCTTGGAACAGAACATCTTGTTTTTCTGGGTCCCTTGTCTATGACACAAGCAATTCGCCGATGAATTTCGATTTGTTTCTCAGATCTCAGTGCTGCATGTCCTACTGTTTTCATCCTTTGTGAAACCTTCAAGGTTAATGACATGCGATTGCTGCCAATGCTTTGTGGTGTGCTTGTACGGGAGCCCCACATGAGTGCCTGCCGGCTCTCTGGGTTAGGCTTTGGGCTGCTAATCTTCAGGTTAGTGGTTCAAAACCACCAGCTTCTCTGTGGGAGAAAGAGATGAGGCTGTCTGCTCCTGAAAAGAGTTTTCGTCTCAGAAACTCTTTAGAGTCAGTCGCTATCGGTCAGAATCAACTTGAGGCAGTGGGTTGGTTTGGTTGGTCTTCCTTTTGCTTTTATGGAAAAGGTGAAAAAGGAAATTATGGTTCTGCCAAACTGGAAACAAACTCTCTGCCATCAGGTCAATTTTGACTCAGGGGGACCCCAGAGGACAAGGTAGAACTGCCTCTGTGGGTTTCCCTTTTGATGGACTAGAAAGCCTCATTTTTGTCCTACAGAGCAGTGGGGCGTTTCAAACTGCTGAACTTATGGTTAGCAGCCCAATGCATGACCACTCTGAGCTGTTATAGATGCAGTCTGACCTCTGGCGCAGAGAGTGGCGCCCCCAGGTGTCCTCCCCAGAACTGCACCTCACATCTCTGCGTCAAGCCACTGTTCACTTTGTAACTTTGTCCAAGGTTACTGTTCTTTGAGGTGTATGTCTTCTCTGGTTTGATTTGGTACGTTATTTCGGAGTCTTTGAATGCTCAGAAGTCCCCCACCCCCCAACATACATCAGCAGCAATCGCTTCCTTGCTTTATGTCATTTGGGCTTACAAAGGTTTCAAATAAAGGCTTTACTTCACATTGTGTGTGTGTGTGTGTGTGTGTGTGTGTGTGTGAACCTGCCCTTTGCTGCACTGAAAACATCTGACCCTAAGAACTGTGTTCATTAGGACTCTGCTACGACAGATGAGAATTGGCAGATTTCTTTGCCTTTGTCCGTACTGGTGGTGAAATTAGACACCCACCTAAAATGTATGGTAGTCGCTTTCCCTGACTCCTAAGGACCCTATACGACAGGGTGGAACTGCTCCTTTGGGTTCCTAAGACTATAACTCTTCATGGGAGTAAAGTTTCCTCTTTCTCAGCTGGCAGTCTAAAACTGCCACCCTTTCTGTTATCAGCCCAACGCCTAAACCATCATACCGCCAGGGCTCCCGAGGTACCATATGCCAAGGTGAAAGGAAGATTTTTGTCCGTGTCGATTGCCATGAGGCACGAAGAGAAAGAGGAAGATAGGCGAGTGCTTCTCAAGCATGAACACGCATGAGACTTGCCTCGGGTTCCTGCTGGGATGGGGACGACCCCGGGATTCTGCAGTTCTCACAAGTCCCCAGGTGAAGTGATGCCACGGCGAGCCACGAGCCCATACTTGCTTCAAAAGACAGTGGGCAGAACCCAAACCTGACAGGTAAGATTGAGGATTCGGGGCAAGGCAGCTCAAAGTTCTGGAGCAGAAAGCTTCCGCTGCGCAGGAATCTTGACAGCGGCAGATCTTGGAGGGAGTGGGGGTGGGGGTGGACTGGGGGTGGAGGTGGTCATCGTTTGTGCTCGGGGTTACCCAGGGTGTTTGTCTGATGTGTTCTTCAGGGTTGACTAGAGAAACAAATGCAAGGAGATAGACGTGTGTGTAAGAGAGAACTTGATATCAAAGAACGATTGTACATTCAGAAAACATCCTCGCCCAGTCCAGATCAAGTCCACAAGTCTAAGATTGCCCCTTATGTCTGATACCAGTCTGTAAATTCCTCTTTAGGCTTACGTAACACATGCAGTGATGCCAAGTGCAGGAAGATCACAAGCCAGTGAGTGGAAAATTTTGTGGATCCAATGGTGGTGGAAGCATCTTCCTGCTGACATGGCTCCTGCAGCTCCAAGGCTCTGGCTGCCATCACCATAGCTCCATGAATCTTGTCAACAGCAAAGTCTCACAGGGAGTGAGTGTATCTGGCCTCCAGTGAGCAATTTATCTCCTTTGTGCCTCCAAATGAGGGCATTAGACTGCGACCTGATTGACAGGTGTGTTAGTCCGGGTAGACTAGAGAAACAAATTTCATAGACACGCATATGGATATAAGGGAAAGGTTTATATACAAGAGGAATGGAACATTGAGAAAGCATCCCAACCCAGTCCCGTTCAATATTAGCCCATATGTCTGAAACCAGTCTATAAAGTCTCCTTCTGATTCATGAAGTCACAGGTCAGTGGGTGCAGAGTCCCAGCTCTGGCAGGGGTCCCCTCATGGCTCCTGGTTTCCAGGACTTGGGGTCCATCAGCAGTATCCATTGGTGATAGAAACATCTAAGCACTGGCAGGGGTCTCTCTGTGGCTTTTCCAGCTTTAAAGGTCTACTTCCATCAGGGTAAGGCTGTGTGGCTTCTTCTCCAGCTCTTCTGGTTCCTTGGACGTTGCTATCTTGTCTTGTCAGTCGAGTGACTCCCAACAACTAGGAAAATGGTCTCTCATCTCCACTAGGGAAATACCGAGAGACTTCCCCAAATCCTCAGGAGAAAGCCATGCCCACCCAGAGGTCTCATTGGCTACTCATTGTCTATCTCCAGATTGACAGGCTAGACTCCACCCCTACATCCCAATCATGAAATTGACATCAAGTACATGACTAGGACAACAAGCTATACTCCATGCCTTCATTTTTAATAGTCTCAATTTGATGTTAGATTATGTAGCTATCACACCCAGTGTCCTTCTTGGTTATGAACTGAGGAAGACCTCTCACTTTCACTCTGTCATCCCCAATCACCTGACAGAATGCATACCCTGACATTTGGTTGAAAACTAGGGAAGCCCAGTGGGTTGAATGGTTTCTGGCTTGGTGAACAAGGTTGATGGGGCCAGAATTCTTTAACTCAAACACAGATGTGGTGTGATTTCAACTTTTAGCCATCACCTTTTCTCTATATGCATGTGCATGGACCTTTCCAGGTGGAAAGGGTCCCTGAGAGTTAGAATGAACCCACTGGCTATAGGTGTCATTGTTTTGTTAGGGGGCTTTCCCAGGCTTTCCTGGGTGGCGGAAACTGTTTCCAATCAACGAAAAGGTTGATAGTTTGGATCCACTCCACAGTACTATCAAAGAAAATCCAGCCAATCTTTCTATGAGATTCCAGCTCTTAGAGCACAGCTGTTTTCTGAAACTTGGAGGACCACCATGAATCAGAGTCCATGAAGCACAATGGGGCTCACTTTTCTTGGTGTGTGGGGGCTCTGCAGGATCTGGAGAGAAGGAAGATTTCCTTCTGTCTGTGGTGTTCGGAGACATCATCTCCAACATGGAGGGATTCAGATTCCTCCTCCCCCCTAAAAGAGTCTGTTCATTTTCCCGAGAACAGAAATTGGATCTGCCAAGCCCAGGCTGAGATGGAGCCAGAACTTTTGCCGGAGCCTCTTCTTAGGAAGTGATCGTTTGCATGTTCAGGGGACACAGGGTCACAAGTAGAGATTGGGGCCGAGAGGCTGGAGAAGTGAGACACACCCTCACCCTCTTGGAAAGAGGAGTGAAGAGAGAATGGAGTCTCAGTCTGCCCCAGCGACCTTCCAAAGATTGTTATACTCAAGGGCGTCCAGGGGTAAGCAAGGGCATCCAGAAAGTCCAAGCAGCAGGAACAGGTTACGACAGAAAGAAGACACTCAGAACTAGACAGGAGCCGCAATGGGACGAGGAGCAAACAGAGGCCATAGAGGGAGCATAGGCAGGTAGTTAGTCTCTGGCTCTGTGACTTGACTGGTCTCCTTGTCCATAGCATGGAAGTGGATCTACTGATGTTGTAGGTGACAGTGAAGATGAAAGATAATCCCCCTTGAAGACAATCTTCCTGAAAATGAAGTTGCTGTCATCCATCAGTCATTCCCAGAGTTGAGCCATCTGTTGCTTGCTTTTATGGATTTCTGAGCAAAGCTTGCGAGAGAGTTTATGCTACTTCCAAATGGCCAATTTCTCTAGGAGTACCATTGCAAACTGGGGTTTTTGCTGTTTTTTTGTGTGTGTGATTTTGAAATTGTTGTTGTTACTGGTTTTTAAATGGTATAGAAATTTTAGGACAAGTTTTCATTTTTTCTTAATTTGAAGATGATCCTGGAGAAAGGAAAGATACAGATGGGACAGAGGAGACCCCATTTTTAATCACATTTTGATCATGCAATACAGAAGAACTGTCCTCCTAACCCAATGGTTCTCAACCTTCCTAATGCTTTGACCCTTTAATACAGTTCCTCCTGTTATGGTGATCCCCAACCATAAAATTATTTACATTTCTACTTCATCACTGTCATTTTGTTACTGTTATGAATCCTCATGTAAATATCTGATAGGCAGAATATATTTTCATTGCTACAAATTGAACACAATGAAAGCATAGCAATGGATCACTAAAACAATATTTAATTCTGCGTTGTAAAATGTTTATTTCTTTTTTATTTGGTTTTGTGGGCATCACCCCCCTAAGGTGGTCGTGGGTGCTACCCAGCACTACTCCTGAGAGCCGCCGCTGGATTTGAACTGCCAAGCCTGCGGGCCGCAGTCCCGCACTCAACCACTTATGCCACGGGGGCTCAGCCCTATTTCTAATGAAAAATCAATGAAATGTTGTCCCAAAGCATGGGGTAGCATGGGTAACAGTCTTCACGCTTGTATGTTTACATATCTGCCTGTGGGCAGACCACCTGGAGATGGGTAGAGGAGTCTAGGTCCCTAAGACCACTGTCCCAAGCCACAAGTTGAGATCTGCTGCCATAGAGGGTCTCTTTGATTCTTAACTGAATCCAGGACACTTCGCTTGGTGATCCATCCTACTTCACAGAACTCTATTTGGAGCCTGGATAGCAGATTCTATAATGTATGCAAAACAGGGAAGTTTCGTCGATGTGTTTGGCAGGCACGAAGGAGGCAGCATTACAGATTCACTGAGTGTCAAGCTTCACCATTGGAGGGAAATGGATTGGGCTCTGTCTCCACTCAAAGTAGTTACTGGATCCTCTTTAAGTCCGTTTCTTAGGGAAGAAAAAAATCAACAAGTTGCAGCATCAGTGTGAGGGAGGGGACTTCAAAGCAGTGGTGAGAGCATTCCCTTCTCTGTTAACTCCATTGTCCCATGGACTTTCTGAAGCCCTCTCATGTTTGCAAGATTAAATAAGATAATGCTGTAAGAGCATTCAAACCAAGGTTCAACAAGCCTTGTCTATAAAGGATCACTGAGTGTCCTGGTGGCATAGTGGTTGCTCTATGGGCTGCACTCTGCAAGATCAGCAGTTCAAAATCACCAGCCAACTGTGGAGAGGAAGATGTGACAGTCTCTGAAACCCACAGGGTGGAGTCTACCCTGTCCCACAGGTTCGCCATGTGTCCAAATAGACTCAATGTCAGTGAGCTTGACTTTTAGTTATGGCCTCGGTGCCAACTCTTCAACTCTATCCGTAAGTATGAGGGCAAATAAATGAAGAAAGGGGTGTTCCAATGAAATGATGCATAGAAACAGGCCTCAGGCCATTGTCTGCTGACATCTTTTATAGAACTCAGTTGACATTCAGAGTCGTTGGCTGAAATGTTCTATACTGACGCTGTTCAAATGGCTATAATATAGGCCTCATCTTTATTCTTCCATTTGCTAGGTTCTCAAACAGTGGGGCTAGTACCATCCATTTTCACCCTCCTTGGAGCAATTGTTCCTGAGAAAGTGCAGGTGAGGAGGGGTTAGAGTCTTTGCTTTGGGCTTTTAACCCACAGAATTCTACAACCCAAGTGTTCTTGATATTGCTTTTCTTTTTTTTTTAATATGTTGACCGCTTAATGATTTCATTTTTACTGACCAAACCTGAGGGAAACTCAGGATAATTTGAGAAATAAATAAATAGTAGACCATGCGGTTCATTTCTCATGAACACAGCCAAGATTGAACTGCAGAGCAGGAGAAGGGGGATTTTATATGGGAGCAGTTCACTGCAGAATGGTAGTGGATCAAGATAATCTAATTGTTTGCTCTTTGCACTCACTGGAGCCTGTGTATTTACAGCCGAGAGGATTTATGTGAAAGGAGCACATCTTCATTTTTGCACCCCTAGCACAGTGTACCCTGCCAACATCACTGGCCTCCTGTTCCAAATGAGCGAGTTCATCAGTGCGCTAATCTGCGGCTGTGGCTTTAGCTGGAAACCAGATATAATGGATTTTGTCGGTTTGCCTTGAGGAGAGCTCGAAAAAGGCAGCAATTCTTTTGCAGTCCATTTCTGTTCGGGCATCTTCCTTGGATTTTTTTTTTAAATGTCATTCTGAAGGGCCTTCTGAACTTCGCTTTGGGGTTCTCCTGTCCTACTAGTGACCTTCAACTTGCTTCTGGAAAGTCACGGCTCTCTAAGCCCCTGGAGCACTGCTCCACTTTGCGCTCTGGCCCTCCCTCCGCATGGGGTCTCCATGAGGCAGAATCAACTTTAAGGTTGCTATAAATCCTTGCCTGAACGGGCAAAGAAGCCCTGGATACGATGACAGGAATCTCAAAAAAGGTGTGATGATTGGGAAAAGTGAAAAGAGGTTCAGGGTAAAGGACATCTGAGGTTAGAGTTTCTAGAGAGGAGACCCCATTCAGAAGAGTGGAAACGACAAGTAGTTACCTTGATACCTGAACTTGGTCAGTTCCTTGATGACTAAAGACAAAAAAATGTGCCTGACACATCAAAAATCCCTTTGAGATTGCGTCTGATTTCTCTTCTCTTTTGTTTTCCATGGGAAATTTGATGCTGTGGACCCGGGGCTATGTTCTGTGGCCATGTGTGTTAGTCCTGTTAGACTAGAGGAACAGATTTCATAGACACGCATATGGATATAAGGAAAGGGTTTATATACAAAAGAAATGTGACACTAAGAAGGCATTCCAATCCAGTCTACTACAAAGTCTTAAGTTCGATATTAACCCATATGCCTGAAATCAGTCTACAAAGTCTCCCTCCGACTCACGAAGTCACAGGTCAGTGGCTGCAGAATTCTGGCACTGACAGGGGTCTCCTCCTGGCTTCTCGCTTCCAGGGCTCAGGGTCCATCAACAACATGCCACTCCAGCTTCAAAGGTCTGGCTCCACCAGGGAAAAGCCAGCCATGTGGTCTCTCCGCTGGCTCCTCCAGCTTCTCGGACACTGCCATCTTGTCTTGTCCTTGATTCATCGTCTCTAAGACTAAATCCCAACAACTGGTGAAGAGAGCTTCTCATCTTCATGAGGGAAATATCATGAGATTTCCCAGAAGTCTCAGGAGAAAGCCAAGCCCACATAGAGAGGCCTCATTGGCTACTCAATGGCTATCTCCAGATTAACAGGCTAGACTCTACCCCTACAATCATAAAATTAACATATGCACATGACTGCCACACCATGAGTTTCACTCCCAAAACCTGTGTCCTTAGGCAAGACCTGGACTTCATACTATACGGCAGGGCTAATCTCTCTGGTCTCAATGCTATGGAGCCTACTGTCTCATAGGCACCCTATGTACAACAGAAGGAAACCTGTCTTGGCTTTCCTTGTCATTTTCATCATGGCTGACATGTTTGAGCCATTGCTGCAGTCACCGTGTCAATCCAGCTCTCGGAGGGTCTTCCTGTTTTTCATCAACTCTCTGCCAAGTGTGATGCCCTTTTCTAGGGACTGGTTCCTCTTTATACCATGCTCAAAATACGAAAGATGAAATCTCACTGTCCTCACTTCTAAGGAGCATCTGGCTGTCCTATTTTCCCAAATACACAGTATGAAAATGACAATTTCTTAACTGTACAATGGAACACTTACAATTTTCTTAGCTTCATACTTTGTGCGTTTCACACTCCCCAGATGAATGGAGGCTATGAGCTGTATCTTCTTCTAAACTGTGCCTTGTCCGCAGATGAAGGTCCCGGCAACTCTACTCCCTCTTCAGCAATAAGGCCAATGCTCCTTTGAGGAAGCAGCTCCTCCTCAGTCACATGCTCAGCACAGGAGTTTTCCATCTCTATATTAAACAGTCTTCCATGTTCAGAAGGAAGTGACCACGCCCTTCTTTCTAGTCTCTCTTAGTTTGGAAATTCCACTGAAACCCACACCACCCATAATCCTTCTGGCATTTGACCTGTTGGCAAAATAGCTTCCAAAATCACAGCAATCCACAAGCTACCGCAAGGCGTCAAACTGAAGGATGAGTGGTAGCATTGGGTGATAAGGACAATTAAACAAGAAACAGAAGTGGAAACCCTCTGTAAGCACACACAGCTATTCATTCACTTTGTTACTTGGGCACTGTTGTTCCAACATGGCCAATGAAGATAGGTAGGTTTGTTGTACCAACATGGCCAATGAACACATATGAGATTAATTGAAGGGCAGAGCTATAAATGACTCTGTGAACCTCCCCTTTCTCTCTTGCTCTTAGATCTCCAGATTAATGCTGCCTTGCTGGTCCTGTGCCTCGATTTGCAAGCTACACTACCCATGGGACACCTAATCCGTGGACTCTGCCACTGTAAGTTGAGGTTCCTTTAAGCCCTGTTTCACGATGGTACTGGAATATACATCTCTTGAGCTGGGGACTATCAGACCCTATTATCTGGTTGACTGTTGGCGACCTGCCTTGCTGTTTGCTGCCTGTGGCCGGATAGCCTGAATTGCTCAGGACTTGAAGGATTGCCAGTGAGTTGCATTGAGCCATTCATACTGCTTTGGAGATTAATGAACTGTTTATTTCTTATGTTAGATATCTTTCTATCTATATAAATATATATAAAATTATTGTCATGGTTTTTGTTTCTCGAGAGAATCCTAACATAGGCACTTTTATTTCTTGTGTTCGTGACCTGCCATGGAGTTGACTACAGATTCATGGCGATACCATACACAACTGAGCAAAACACTCCAGGTTTTCTTGCCCTTGGTCCTGCATGACCTCTGTGCTTGTTGGTGGATCAGACTGTTATGGCCCATTGGGTTGTCGGTGACTGAGGGATGGAAGACTTCCTTCCTAGTCAGTTTCTCTCTGGAAGTTCTGCAGAGTTGTCTCAGGCTAGGTTGTCTAGAAAAATGAAGACAGTGACTCTCCTATATATGTAAGACAGAGCTTTATATCAAGAAAGTATTATATATCAAGTAGGCATCCCAGCCCGGTCTAATGCCTAAGTCCCTGTCCAGACTCTGGTAGCCACATGTCGGATGATGCACAAGGGTGAATGGATGAGCGGGAAGATCACAGGCTGGTGGGTGTAGAGTTGCATGGATCCAAAGTTGGTGGGAACATGACAGGGCCCTGGCAGTTCTCAGGGTTGGCAGCAGAACCCCAGCGAGCAGAAAGGAGATGCAACAGAGTGAGCAGTTCCCAGAGTCCCTCAGGCTTATACAAAAGGCCACAGCTTCAGGGAGGTGTCATCAAGCTACCACGAGGTTGACAGAGTTGACTCCGCCTCCAGCCATGAGTGGCTGGTTGGCATAAAATGATACAACTACCCTAGCAGTGGTGGGCGCACCTAAGGTACATTGACTGGGAGTCAAACCTTGGTCTACTCTGTGGAAGGAGAAGAGTCTACCACACACCACCCACAGCTCATGCTCTTGCTCCTAGTTTTGTATTTTAAAAAATCTTTGGGAAGAGAGATATTCTTGTGAGGACTCAAACTCTATTGATCATAGGATATCCCCACCCCCTTCCCCATATAATTAGCCAGATCAGACCATAACTTTACCCATGTTTACGTGTCTTACATATTGCCTGATTAAAATCAATGCTTTTCCCTCTATGGGGGAACAAGTCTTAAGGAATGGTCTTTGGTGTAACAGCAACAGTTTAAGACACAAATGGCAAGAAACTTGAGCCTTGCAGAGACTTCCAGGTCCCTGAAGAGACTTCTTTGCTTGCAGGAGGCTGCACACATGTACTGCTAACTCCTCTACACTCCACCTTGGACCAGGAATGCCCCTTGGCACTCACATTCTTTGGTCCATACGGAGAGTGTTAAGCTGACTTTATTCTTCCTAGTTGGTTTCCTCTTCGGGGTCCTACCTATGCATCTCCTGGCAACTTAATTTGCCCCGAGGTCTCCCTCTAAGCTGCCTGCTGTGTTGGATGGACCCCACTGCTGGCCACTTTCAATGTACCTTCTCAATCTGGTAAGAATAGATGCCCGAGGGAGAGAGGGGTCACAGGCTTCACGTGTTGCTCTTACACTTGGGCATCCTTCTCCAGCTTCTCAGGAGGTTGGCCCCAAGTCCTCTTGTACTGCAGGTGAGTGAGTGCGGCCCACTGGGGAGAGGACCCACTGAAAAGCACAGTGGAGTGTGTTTTGGATCACAGCATGTGTGGGCATCCACTATCATACAACACATACTGTATATTTTTGCCAATGATAGCAATAGTCCTTCCCATTCATTGAGAGCCTAGTTGCCCTAGCATCTACGGGTCAATCTTCTCCTTACTGTGGTGTGTGTGTGTGTGTGATACGTTGAATTGAAGTCTGTCCCTCTGGCCCCATTTACTAAATTACCAAATGGCCCGTGTTTCTGCATGGCCTTCAACCCTTGGAGGGATGCATTGCCAAGGAAACCGAGTGTGAGGCCGAGACAGGCACTGCAGCTAAACCCTACTCAACGGGCTGTAACTGAAACAAAAGGCACAAATCCAGGCAGCACTTGGGCTTCCAAATGCTGTCCCCCGTCCCCCCCCCACCCCCCAGTCCTTGAAGACAGATGACGTTTCCTAGGGCTCAGGTTGCAGATGCCTGCCTGATTGCTGGACATGTACAGTCCTGCCCAAAAACCCTGTCCTGAAGGGCTGACTTGTTCGCTAATCTTCCCAAATGGCATTATCGCATAATACCCGCGTGGCAGGCTGCTGCTTTCCAATAGCAGAGAGAGAAACACCATGCTCTCCCTCCACTTAGGGAAACTACGTAAGTGCTGGTATGTGCTTAAGTTCCACTGGAGAAACACCAATGCCAGGGTTAGAGCATTCATTAAAGGAGTTTAGAGACCAGCAAATTTGAACCTGTATGCCAGGAAACAGAGATTCCGAAAGAAAGATTGACTGGCTCCAAGGTGGGAGAGGCGAGGCTCAGGTCCTCTGGCTGTTCAATTCAGAGGGGTTTGGGGGGGTGTCTTTCTTTGTTCCAAGTTTGTTCTCCTCACAGCCCCCTCCAAAACATCTTCCTCACCTCTCCTCCAGGATATACATTTCACTACTTAGCCCCCTGTACAACCCTTCCACCGCAGTCTTCCTTGCTGACTTTCACTCTACCCTACAGAAAAACCAACCTGCTGCCTGTGAGTGGATTCTGACTGGACGGGACAGAGTCAACTGCCTCTTCAGGTTTCTCAGACTTTAAATCCTTACAGGTGCATACAGCCTCATCTTTCTTTTTCAGAGCGATGGCTTGGCTTGAACAGCTGACCTTGTGGTCAGCAGGGTGGTGTGTAACCCAGTATGCCGTCTGACCTTCACACGCATGCTCTCTTTTTAGAGAGTGGGATGGCAGCGATGCCAAATGGGCCCACACCCTAGGAAATTGCTGTGGGAAATCCATCTGATTATCCTAGTCAGGGTTGGAAGCCAATCCCTGCACAATTGGTGGTAGCCTATTTTCCTCGTAATCTGTGATGGAGGGAAGTACTCTTCCTTAAAACAGGGGCTGCTCCAGAAGGGTGCCCCTAGTCAAGGACCACCTAAATTGGGGGCTGAGAACAACAGAGATCTGGTCTTATAGAAGGGAGAGATTCAAAATCAAGGCGTCACCAGGGTCATGTTTTCTCCAATGGCTCTAGGGCAGCGGTTCTCAACCACCCTAATACAATCCTTTAGTATAGTTCCTCATGTTGTGGTGATCCCCCCCCCAACCATAAAATTATTTTTGTTCATTGCTGTCATTTTGCTACTGTTAAGAATCATCATGTAAGTATCTAATAGGCAGGATGCATTTTTATGGTTACAAATTTTACATCATGAGGGCATAGTGGTTAATCACAAAATAGTATGTACTTATATATTTTGAAATATTTATTTCTAATGACAAACCAATGAAGCTTTGTCTTGAAGCATGGATGTAGCATGGGTAACAGTCTTCATGTCAAGTGTTCGTGTGTGGGCATATCTGCCTATGGGCAGACCCTCCTGGAGATAACAGATAGAGGAGTGGTGTCTTGGTTCCTATGACCATCAGAAATATGTGCTTTCTGGTGATCTTAGGTGATTCCTGTGAAAGGGTCTTTCAACCCCCAAAGGGGTCGATAACCACAGGTTGAGAACTGCTGTCTAATCCCCTAGAGTCTAGGGGACAATCCTGCCTTGCCTCTTCTGGCTGCTAGTAGTTCCTGCTATTCCTCAGCTAGGACCAGCATCCCTCCAAGCCCGACCTTCATCTTCAGGTGTTCTTTCCTTTGTCCCCACGCCTGTGTGCCTTAAGTCTCCTGCTACTTTTTCTTATAAGGAAACCAGCCCTTGAATCTAGAGCTCACCCTAAATCCAGGAGGACCTTAGCAGAACCCAATGTCCTCTGCAAAGATCCTATTTTCAAATAAAGTCACAAACACAGGTCCTGAGGATTGGGCCTTGGACATACCTTTTTGAGATCCTTATTCAACTCACCAAGCAGCTAGACTAGATCGATGCCTGATTATTACAGGTTAGGGGTGCTAGCCAAAGAGTCTGCTGTCTTCATGGGGTCCATATTAAGTCATTTAGATTGAGAGGAGATTTACGGAGGGGATGTCAAAAAAAGATTCTAAGCAACTTCTGAGAATGCACTTTGGACTCCGAGAAATGGAGCAGATTTAGAGGGCAAACTCCAGGCCGGTGAAAGAAACTTCAATGAGACCAGAGCAGAACCTATTTACCAAGCCAGGAACAAACAAAGGATTCAGGAAGGCCAGAGGCTACAGCCAGGAAGGAAAAGTCAAGTTTCAAATGGGTCAGGAGAGAGCAGGAGCCCCAGTGAGCCAAAAAAAAAAGAAGAAGAAAAAGAAGAAGAAGAAGCAATAGCACTTACAACCACGCTCAAGGAGGGAATCAAATTCTGAAGATGTCAAATGAAAAATGATATCAATTTTAGTCCTGAAAATATCACATGATGGTAGTGCCTATAAAATAAAAATTTGTAGACTTGAGCATGAGACCTTAACAGGATTCTTCTGTTGCTTCGGGAACCCTTTCTTCTCCCAGGTTCCTTCAGTGCAATGTCTGACATTGCAACTGCCGCTTAGAGCAAGGAGGCATTTCCTCCCACTTACTGGTCAACTACCCTTTTAATCCTGACTTCCTGGCTCACTCACCATCATGGACATGGGTCAAATGGGGCTTCCCTATGGCTGCTGTTAGGTGCTGTGAAGCTAGTCTTGACCCATAGTGACCCTATGCACAGCAGGACGAAATGCTGCCTGGTCCTGCGGCGTCCTCTTCAGTGTGCCTATGCTTGCGCCCATTGCTGCAGCCCCTGTGTCACCCAGGCTCCTAGAGGGCCTTCCTCATTGTCACTGCTCCTCTATTTCACCGAGCGTGATGTTCTCCAGGGACTGGCCTCTCCTGACAAGTCCAAAGGATGTGGCGTGAAGTCTTGCTATCCTTGACCCTCAGGAGCAAGCAGTCTGGTTGTCCTTCTTCCCAGACAGATTGATTGGTCTTTTGGGCAGTCTATGGTACTTCCAAAATTCTTTGCCTGCTTCCCTGAGCAGTGCTCATGCACCATCTTCTGGCACAGTTCGTACTCTTTGGCTAATCCACATGCCTTGTCTCAATTCTTTAAGTAGACCACAAAATCCTGAGGATATTGGCCATCAAGTGAGGAATCCATGCTTAAGTTAGCCATCTCACTCTGCTCCGCTCACCTGAGACCAAAGGAAGTCAGACTGAAGGCTTGAATGACTTGTGGATCAGTTGGGCTCAACTAAGTGCAAAGATACACACAACTCACTCAGATTCCCACAGGCATCTAATCAAGTGGTGTCCGTGGTACAGTAGATGTTTCTTTTCTTTTTGTGTGTGTGTGGCATCACTGCCCTGGTGGGAGTAGGAAAGCCAGCCTTGCTTCTGGAGAACTGCTGCTGGATTTGAACTGTCAACCTTGTGGGCCGCAGTTCCACACACAGCCACTAGGCCACCAGGGCTCAGCCCAGGAGATGTTTGTTTTGGGCATCATAGAGTGAGATGGTGGTCGTTGACGGTGTGTGAACAGAGAAACTGATACTTGAAGTATATTGTTTGCAGGAGCCCTGTCTTGCAGTGGTTATGCATTTGACTGCTATCTGCAAGGTCAGCAGTTCAAAACCACCAGCTCGCAACTCCAGGGGGGAAAGATAAGATTTTGCTACTCTTGGAAAGAGGTAGAGTCTCAGAACCTGCTCTCTGCACCACCCCCACCCCCACCCAGGGGCAGTCCTACCCTGTCCTAGAGGATTGCTGTGAGGTGGCATCAATTCAATGGCAGAGAGAAGTAGTGTTCAACCACGGAATGGCATGGGAGAGGAAGTTGGTTGCTGATCAAAAAGCACCCCTGAATTCCAAACCTCACTAAACAGAATTCACCACCATTGAGACGATTCTGACTCATCATGACCCTTCAGGACAGGAGAGATCTGCCCCTGTGGGTTTCCAAGATGGTAACTCTTTACAGGAGTAGAAAACCTTGTCTAATAGCTAGGAGCTTTGAACTACTGACCTAGCAGTTAGCAGCCTGACGCAGAACCATTCTCCTCCTGGGACTCCTCCTCTGAGGACTTGAAATGAGTCACATCCAAGACCATTGAAGGGTGATCACTCCCACCAGTTTTATCAAAACTTCACGCATTTCTCAGAACAGAACCCACCAGGAAACCAGAAGTAGACTTAACTTACATTTCATCATCTTGTCCACATGGGGTGGGAGGTTTCCTCATCGCTGTTCTGTAGCCGGAAAGCTGGCATTTAGCAAGCAAACCAGCCCTTCCATTTATTAATTGGTATGTTCCATTTTAATTAAAATCATTCCAGTTAATTACTTGTTTCACTGTGTGCGACACTGGCTGAATTAGCCAGAGGACATGATCAAGGCAAAATAAACTCTGTGTGCCTTCTGCTTATTAAATTTGTACTGTTTTCCCTTGCACGCATTGTGATCAAGGGGGATGTAACTTTCATCTTCTTTGTTTGCGTCCTTGACTATAAGTGAGTCTGTGTCTTGGGGTGATGGAGGTGACAAAGAAGGAGTATGGGATTTGGAATGAATACTGTGTGCATCCAAGTTGACTAGAGAAATAGATCCAGAGACATTCATATGTGTATCATAGAGAACTTTATAGCAAAGGGTAATTGTATATTATGAAAACATCCCAGTCCAATCCACATCAAGTCCATACATCCAATATTTGTCCATATGTCTGGTACCAGTGCATAATATCCTCTTCAGACTCACGCAACACATATAAGGATGCCAAATTCAGGAAGAGCACAGGTCAGTGGGTGGAAAGTCTTGTGGATTCAATGGCAGTGGGAATAGTTCAATGCTGGCGTGGGTCTCCAGGTGGCTTGTCAGCAGGAAGACAAGGAGAGTATCTGCGGGTATCTGGCCTCCAGTGAGCTATTCATCTTAGTGTCTCCTCCAAATGAGGTCATCAAGCTGTGATCTGATTGACAGGTTAAACTCCACTTCTTTACAAGTTGACAGGCAATCATGCAACTACCACAGACACATCTGTGTTTAGAGAGTGGCTCTGCCATTTGTAAACTGTGTGACCATGGGAAAAAATTTAATTCCTCCAAAGCTCTACTTTCCTATCTAAAAATGGGACTAAGAACAGTGTTCAGCATAGAGAATTGATGTGAAGGTTCAATGAAATGATAAGAGTGAAGAACCAGGTATACAGTAGTTGTTGAATAAATACTAGCAGTCCTGGTGACATAGTGTTTATGTGTTGGGCTGTTAGCTGCAATGTCAGCAGTTTGAAACTACTAACTACTTGGTGGGAGAAATTTGGGACTTCCAATACTGGTAAAGAATTATAGTTTGGGAAACTCACAAGGTCAATTCTACCCTGTCTTATAGGGTCAAAATGATTCAGTATCCACTCAATAGCAATGAGTGTGGGTTTGTTTTTGGTGTAATGCATCCCCATCATGACCAACCAACGCACCTCACCCATCAACTGGCTCAGTTCAGTGAGTTGGTTCTTGACACAACTGTGAGAGTTAGAAAAGGAGAAGGCTCCCAACCTCTGACTTTCTAGATAGGTACCTGGGGCTGCTTCTCATTGCTTTCCTTTTTAGAACTGTTTTCAATTCCCTGAGAGTGGTTCCTTGCCCATGAGGCCCCCTTTTTCTTCAAGCCAGGTTGAGGAGCTTGCTCTTCCTTTCAGCCAAAGAATGCCTCAATGGAGCCCTGAACACACAACCAAACTAAGTGTGTGACCACGGAGTCACTTCGGACTCCAGGCATTCCCATGGTGCTGTGCAGAACTGGGCTTCTGAGAGTTTGCAAGGCTGGAACCTTTGTAATATGCCTCTGGAATGAGGGCTTGAACCATGAAACTCTCCATTAGCAGTTAACTGCTTAACCTCTGCACCACCCTGAGACTCTGGAATAGAGATGTCATAAAGCCACCATGCCAGGGAAAGGGGAGGGATATCTCTTTCACTAAGTACTCAGCCCCCTACGCAGGGCCAGCCTACTCAGAAACCAGGCAGGTCTGCAGGGTTCACATAGACAAAGAATTCTTGGGGCAGCCAGAGAGGTCAACCTACCACCCTCAATGACTCTGCGGTCTTGTTGAAGATAAACATTTGCTAATGACTTGCTAATTATTCCCAACAGTGCAGACCTATTCATGCAGGGCTGGTTCCAGAAGGTTAATGGGGACATGTACCCAACATCGACTTCTGTGGTTGGAGCCAGATGGATGTCCTTTACTTGTTGGTGGGTATAAAGTGTCAACCAGGGCGTTTAGGTATTTGCCTCTTGTCATCTCTCAGCGAATAAAACTTCTGCAGCAATATTGCGGGAAGCCTGGCAGGGTTGATTGATGGGTGGAGTGTGGGTCTTTCATTTCCAGCTCTCATCAAGTCTGGTTAGAAATGGTCTCGCTTCCTAAAACTCTAATGACAACAAGATGTTAATAATAGGAGAAATGGAGGCATATGGGAACACTCTGTACTTTGTGTGGAATAATTCTGTAAACCTAAAATTGCCATCCTACACTACATTCTTTTTTTAAAATCTAATAACAAGACTTAGAAAGATGTGAAGCCACCATCAGAGAATCATGGTTAGGTGGTGCTCTAATGAGCCTCCCTGACTGGGGGGTGGTTCAGATCATAATTAAACCAAGAAACTTCTGCTCATTCCAAAGCATCATGGGTGGAATTGTCTGTGTAAGAAGTGACAGAATTCAATCTGAGGCAGATGATTCAGCATGTGTGTCTTGATGGAAACTTAGGTGGGGCTCATGCTTGTGAACAGATCAGTGCTCTTCTGTCTGTCACCTTGAGACGAGTGCTGTTAACTTTCTCCAGGTGGATGGGCCTCTGTGTTTCTTAATTTCAGTTACTCCAGAGGTTGATAGGGAGTCCGGTGGTACAATCCATGGAAAGAGAATTTCCTGCTTTCAAGACATATGAAAGGGGCTGAGTCCCTGTGGTGTAGTGGTTGAGTGCAAAACTGCGGCCCACTGGCTTGGCGGTTCACATCCAGCAGCAGCTCTCAGGAGCAAGGCTGGGTAGCTCTCACGACCACCAGAGGCAGTGATGCCACAAAAAACAAAAACAAAACAAAAAAAGAGATATGAAAGGGCTTCAAAACTTTTTTTTTTTTGAGAAAATGGAAGGAAAAGATAATGAAATTTTCTCATAGATTTTTTTTGAAGTGTGCTTCTATAAATATTCTGGCAAAGCCCTTCTGCATTTTGCTGGATTTGGATCCTGCGTCTGGTTAATCATCCTCCAGTAATTTGGACATGAACCAGTGGCCCACCATACTGTCTGCTGATGCCCAGGGGCCTGCCATCTCACCTGCCAACCTTGAGTTTACTTGCTTTGGTAGGTGGCTGCCCTTCTTGGGTTCCTCAGCTTCTAGAGATGAAAGAGTCAGAAGTCTTCAGGCTGACATCTGACTAGGGATTTGCAACCTGACAGTTTCTGCAACCTTGTGAGCCAGTTTCTTGAGGTAGATGCATGTGTGTGTGTGTGTGTGTGTGTGTGTGTGTGTGTGTGTGTATTTCCTTGGTTTTCTTAGAGAACCTAGCCTAAGATATTGACTGATCTCTGAAGTTGGTGTCAACTTGAAAAGGCAATTTTGCACACATCCTATTGGCGTGAACTGACTTAGGCTCAGAACCTAATCCAACTGTAAGGAATTCTGGGTAATGCCATTTCTAACTGAGGACCAATGACTTCAACGTATACTCCACTGCCCCGGGAGGAAGGGAAGACAGGTGTTTCTATCAGACAGAACAGTATATTGCCTCTTAAAATAATGAGAAATGCTGGAAGCCATATAGTCAACAAATCAATTTATTTAGTGCGTTCCACACACCCTATACTACTTATTACATGTGTAAGAAAATGTTATGTTGTGAGTGCAATTACACAACCCTCTAAATACATTTCTCACTTTTGAAAGCCCGCGTGTTCTTTTAACTGATAGAGGGTAAATGGGAAAAGAGCCCATATTGCAAGAAAAAGACTCACACCTGTTGTGTCCCAAAAGCTGGTAGGATTGTTCTTTTGTGGACAAGCACACGTGCAAGAGAGAAACACACACACACACACACACACACACCCCTTCTCTTGGAATGTTACTTGGATGTGAGCCCCATACATCACAACTTGCTTAGGATGGGTTTTTGGAATTTCATGAAAAACGCTTCGGAAGATGATAGGAGATCGTCAAGATCAAAGTCAACCTGGAAGGTGGGTCTTTCATCTAAAATAATTAACGCTGCAAACACGGCCAAAGTTGCAGTGAATCCCTTGATGTGGTACGTCACACCATTTTCAGGGCTTGTGTACTCAAAGGAGTGAGTGAGATGACGGTGATCCAGGAAGGTCGTGTAAGCCTGGTGGTAGACACGTGGGCGCAGGAAATAGTCCAGAGGCACCAGGAACACGTCCTTCACTTCATCAGGGTTGGCCTGGGCCTGGAAGTCTTCACCTATAATTCCCACCACCGGGAATACCAGCATGTTTACCTGGACACAGAAGACAAAAGACACACGCGAAGATACGACATTCAATCGGTGCCAAGCTATACATAAACTCTAAAATCGTGCCATTCCTCCTCTTTCTTTAGTTTGGGGGCGTTTCCATGAACATCGTACTCCACGTCACATAGTTTAAATTGGCTCACAGAACCCCAAACTTACTGCCACCAACTCATAGGGTCCCCCCCCCCCGCCCCCACTCCCTGTGGGTTTCCCACTGTAACTGTTTATGGGAGTAGAACAGTCCATCTCTGCCGACAAGCAGCTTTCCACCTGTGGGCTTTGCAGAATGCAGCCCAAGGAGTAATCACTAGCACCCCCAGGGCACCTTCCCTTGGCTAGCACTCTTTAATACAACCGAGCCACGAGGCGTCTTTATTGTGCCTTCGGTGGTGTGTGTGTGTGAGTGACAGATCCGATCATCATGTTGATATTCAACAACTTCTCTAACTTCCCGATGGTTGGCCATTTCCTCCCCCCCTCCCCCATCTCCCTCTTGGGTGAAACTCTTTTCCCCTGGACCCGTGGGGATCGAGAGACTTCCTCTCCAGCACTTGGCACACCTTGTCAGGAGAGGCCAGTCCCTGGAGGCGGACTGTGTGCCTGGTAACGGAAAAGGGCAGTTCAAAAAAAAAAAAAAGAAGAAGAAGAAGAAGAAGAAGGCCCCCAACTCGGTGGATTCACGAGTGGCTGCGCATGAGGGTGGTGCAGGGCTGGTTCTGGTTGTGTTGTACTCAGGGTCACTCTGCATCGGAACCTATGAGAGTGTAGCCAGCAGCAGCAGCAGCAGCAGCAGCAAGCCCCAAGCCCAGGGTGGGCCAACTTTTAGACTGACGAGCCAATCCTCTTCCTCGCAAGAGTTTAAACATCATTGGAGGGTCAAAATTAGGCGTGGACAAACAAAGGAAGTCACCGCTATCAACAGCCTCCAACGGTTTTACAACGATGAGCATTTTGTGTTCATTTTCGGCATCCCTTCAGAACCACATGCCTGTACCCAAAGAGCTGCCCGTGGCCCATACCACCTGCTGCTCGAGCCCCTGAGCTCTCTCTTCATCTCCCTTCCCCCCTCCTCCCCTGCTCTTGGCAACCACTGGAGTCTGTTTCTTTGGGAAGAAAAGGTTTTCTTGATGTAAAAAAATTTTGATATGCGCTATCTGCCCTTTGGAGATGAGCTAACTTCACTTGGCATAATCATCAGATCCATCTATGTCACGGGGTCTCATGGATTCACCATGATCCTTTAATGTTGCCTAGTGTTGCAGTGTGTGTGTGTGTGTGTGTGTGTGTGTGTGTGTGTCCCATAGCTGACTACTCCATTCGCCCACCGGGGACCACTTCCGTGACTTCCATCTGCTTCCACGCTATTGTGTACAGCGTGGATGTCTGTGGGTGCTGTGCTCCTGATCGAATCAAGCCACTTCTAGTGAAGCTGAGGATAATAGACCCAAAGGTGGACAGGGAAGGGGCAAAACTTGCTCCAGAAATCCACTACATTGCCTGTGAAACAGGAATGGGACCTACCCTAGTTGAGGTAGCAGTTAAGAGCTGATGCTGAAAAGAATGCCTTCTGTAAATGCCAACAGCTAGAGCCCTTTGGGAATGGGGAATTTATAAAGACGTGGACCTTTGGATCTGGCAAATGCATGTGTGTGTGTGTGTGTGCATCTTCCTATCCATAAGAAAGGAGAAAAGTACCTATTTGAAGTATAAGCTAACTTCGGTTAGATAAGTGATGGATGCTGTTGCTTTGTGCCTTCAAGTTGGTTCAGACCCACAGCACCTCTCTGTACAATAGGACAGAAGCTTGCCCAGTCCTGCAACACAGCACAGTGATGTGTTCTGGAATTCTCATTCTTCTCAAGGCTATCCATTGTTTGTTATGACTATATACTAGTTAAGGATATAACCCTAGATATGGATAGAACTCAATTGGAATCTTGTGAAGACTATCAGACAAACCCAAATCGAGGGCCAATCTTTAACATACATGATCTGCACACCTCGGCCTTACTAAAGTCATCTAAAACAAGGGACACGGTTTTAAGGAGACTAAAAAGATGACAACTTAAGGCCATGTGAGAGTGCAGCACAGAGACAGGATGTTAACAGAGGAAGGAGCAAAAGCCCAATGAAGGGCAGGGCTTCCTTCATATTCATGAACTCTGTTGGCTTCCCTGCACTATTTTTGCCACATCTTCTCTTCTTGCTTTCTACAACTCTTCTAAAAAATTCAAATCTCATTTCAAAAATCTACCACAGTCAAACGATGCTTCTTTCTGAGCTCAAATGTAAAATGTTGGATTTGCTTCTTCTAAAGTCAGTGGAAGCAGCCATGGTGGCATGGTGGGTTAAGTGTTGGGCTTTGAGCCTCAAGATGGGTGGTTCAAACTCATCGGCCTCTCTGAGGGAGGGAAAGAGCTCTCTGCTTCTGTAAGGATGTTCACTCTTGGCAATGCTATGGAGCAGGGCTAGGGGGTCTCTACGTGTCGGCCTCAGCTCAGTGGCAGTCAGATAAAGGCAGGGAAACAATAAGATGGTCAGGGCAAGTGCAGACACAGCAAGACCTGGCTGCGCTTGCCCTGGGACTCATGAGTGTTTTTTGGATGTTGCTCTGGCACAGATGCTTTGATGGCCATGCTGACTCACACAGGAAAGCAGCTCCACATGGCACAGTCCCATTTTCTTGATAGGAGACGCTTTCTCCCTTGGTCCACTATGGAGTAGCCTCTTTGTTTGGCCTCCAAAGGACTAAAATGGGATCGGGTGTGACTGTTTCCCAGCTGACCTCTCAAAGTCATTATATCCTGGAGAAAACACCTGTCTGCTGAGTGCTAATGAAACCATTCTGACGTATATTCAGGGTCCCATCACCCCGTTTGAAAACCATTGTTCAAATTCAACACCCCCACCCTCCCCTTTTTTTTGGATGGGGAAAGAGAAACTTGGAGAGGTGAAAGGCATGTGCAAGGTCATGTAGCTCAAGAGGGACAAAGCCCATACTCAAATCCCTCTCTTGACTCTAAGGGTAGCACTCTGTAGGGTCACGTTTAGGCAACTGTGGAGTGGAAAGGCTGGTAAACCCAGTGGAAGGAGAGCCAGTGAGAGCCAGTTCTGTTGCAACCTTACATTAAACATGGCGGGCATCAGGCAGCAGAGCACCTCCACTTGGTGCGGACGCAGCCCCACTTCCTCCTCTGCCTCCCGCAGAGCTGTGGCAATGTGATCCACATCGGCCGGCTCCTGCTTTCCTCCTGGGAAGCACACTTCTCCCGGGGACCTTCTCAGCTAGAGAGTGGAAGAACAGAAGGACAGTGTGTGAGGCCAAGGAGGGGGCCATGCGTGCATTCATCCACTCCATCAACAAAGGTCTATCAATGTCTCTGGGCCAGGAACTACCACTGTGGTGAGAATCCCCATGCAGAACCCAAAGGGGATATTATCCCAGCCCACCACCCTCAAGTCTGTTCTGACTCATAGTGGCCCCATAGAGGGTTTCTGAGGCTGCCAATCTTTATGGGACCTGAGAGCCTCGACCTTCTGCTTCAGAGTGGCTAGTGGGTTTGAACTCACCACCAGTTTGGGCAGCAGTCCAATGCTTAAACTCCACAGCACCACCAGTGCTCCTTGCTCCTAATTAGAGTGGACATGGATGCAACTGCTCTAGGGGCATGGATAATCTGGGTCATCTGGGTAATCTTCATAGCTACCCAATGGAGCAGGGTTTAGTATTTTGTCCCCACTCCGGGTGAAGGACCTGCAATGCACAGTAGTGAAGTGGCTAGGAGCCTGTGGCACAGCAGGAAGAAGGAAGTGAGGCTAGGAGCCTGTGGCACAGCAGGAAGTGAGAGCCCTCACTCCAACAGGGGCAGGGAGGCCCTAGGGTCTGGGCTGTTCACTTTGATGCTCTAGTATTTGTTACCCAAAATGAGATTCATTGAAACTGGTGGTCCTCGGTGGGGGCAGCATGGCCCCCTGAAGCAGTTTACTAATGCATGAAGATTGTCACAAAAAGATGCCACTGGCATCTAGTGAGTAAAGGCCAGGGTGCTTCCAAACAGCTCGAGATGCTCAGATCAGCCCCTCAATGGCAAATCCTGCCCCCATGACCAGGAGTGCCGAGGCAGGGCCACCCTGGTCTAAATGCATGAAGGTCATTCCCAGGCACCGCTACAGCACCAGAGACCTTTCAAACATCACAATGTAAAGGTCCTGCTAGACACTGCCTTCATCTGGCCTTTTAAGCCTCTGAAAGCACTTGACACTGCTTCTACCTCTTTGACCTGGAGGGACTCTGCACCTTCTGACTGAGATTATATCCATTTTGGCATCCGTGAGAGAGAGAGCAAATGGTTCTTTTTGAGCAGGAGTTCTCAACTTTCCTAATGCCTCAACCCTTTAAAACAGTTTCTCATGTGGTAGTAACCTCCCTAATCAGACAATTATTTTTGTTGCCACTTCATCACTGTCACTTTCCTACTGCTATGAATCGGGCGACCCCTGTGAAAGGGTTGTGGGACCCCCAGAGGGGTCTCGATGCACAGGTTGAGAACTGCTGTTTTAGATGATCATGGAGTTTGGGGAACAAAAGAAGGCTGAAGGGGCCAGATCAAGGCTATAGGTTGGGGGAGGGGGGTGGAAAGCATCACAGTGACATTCTCACCAGAGTCCCTTTTACCCTCATCGAATGAGTGGGGAGATTGTTTGTGACATCAAACAATCTCTCAGGCCAACTGTCCTCCCTTTTATCACACCAAGGCCATTTACTATTTTCTTCAATCTTCTTCAGAATAGGCCCCTATGACTGTCCTGTGTCTTTGAGGAAAAGCTCCCCAGATGATCCCAATTGGAATTTCAAACAGTAGTCACTGCAATGTTGTGCTGATGATCTCTCTGCCTTGAAGTAAAGTGGCTGATTTGGGTGGGCCTTTTAATATAATGATATAATAAATTTAATATAATAAAATAGAATAGATATTTTTCAAATGAATATAGATCAAAATATATATCTTAATGTAGTCAAATGAATCCTATTGATATTAAGATGTATATCTCTTAATGCATAGTGAGAAGAATACTTAATTTTCTTCCCCAAATCTCTCTTTTCCATGTAGAATCCCTGGACCATCACAATTCTGAAAGTGCACCTGAGCGTCAGGTCTCAAAGATGTTCACAAGTGGCAAACTTTACTGGCATTTTCCAAGTGTTCTGAGAAGGTGAAGACCAACGCCTTCTTGTCTACCCACCTTCTCTGACCGGAGGGTGAGTAACAGGTGGAATTTTCCGTCTTTCACCAACAGAGGGATAAGGACGGCGGAGCATGTGTTCTCCGGCGGGTGAGGGTATTTAACCCCCTTGTCAAACTTCCGTAAGCGGGCCTTGGTCTCGTTGATCAAGCGGTTTCTAAAACGGAAACGTCCCAGACAAGCCCTTCAGTAATGAGCTTGGGTTAAGAAGTCCCTACTCAGGTCTCCCTCTCTGTTACTGAGCATCTCAAGGGGTGAACCATTTGGAAATCGGCTTCCTTATCAATAACATGCTGGATCACAGTACGTCAACTACATCATGGAAAATAAGATTAAATGAGATAATAAACAACCCCCTACTAAGCACCAGGTTAGTATAGGTTTCACTCTGAGAAGTCTTAAGTCAAAGCAAGGTGTCCCCTCCTCCCCAACCATACAACTGTTAACTATATGGACATCCATCATGAAATTCAGGTGCAATTCTCACCATGGTTCTCACAAAGGTTTGAGCCCGTGGTTGTAGCCACTAAGTCAGTCAACCTTGTGGAAGCTCGTCCACGGTCCCACTACCAAGAGGATGTCCTTCTCCAGGGCCGGATCTCTCCTGAACCCTATCCAAAGGATGTGTGACAAAGTCTCACCATCCTTGCCTCTAAGGAGCATTGGGGCTGTCCTTCCTGGGCAGATTGGGTTTTGCTCTTTGGACAGACTGGGATCATTTCAACAGTCTTTATTCACCAGCATTCCTCATTCAAGTGCATTGATTCTCTTTTGAGTTTTGTGGAGGCCACAGGCTACAGCTGGAGTCTGGACATCAGTTCAGACACCAGGTTACGTTCTCTGTGTGTCTGCCCCAAGTGCCGACTGACCTTTTCCCTCTGCGCTCTAGCTCAGATGCGGAAAGGGTCCCAACGCCCGACCCTCATCAGAAATGTCCTGTGTGAACAGATGCCAGGAACACATGTGTCCAAGGGCAATCTTCCATCTTGTGACACTCTGGTGGCTTCCCTGACACATCCCCCAAAGCACCCACCTTTGTACTCTGTTCTGCCACCAGCCCCTGCAGCCTGCCTCAATTCTGTCAGCCAGTCCGCACAGAAGCCCCGCTCTGAGTAGGTCCCTTCACACTTCTCTGACTGCATGTTCCTCCAATGAAAATATGAAACATGCTGACTTCATCCCATAAAAATATGCTCGCAGCTGAGCCGCCCCAGACTGTGTGGCTTCAGGGCCTGTGTTTCTCATAATTCCCTGCATTCAGATCACAAGCAGCCACAGCCAGCCTCTCACGAGTCTTTTTGCATAGCCCTGACTCACAGTGGGAACTCTTCCCGTAAAAATCTGTGTTGGTCCCTGTGATTGGTGTGTTTGGTATATGGTCAAAAACCTGACGTATGGTCAGTTTTCCAAGGGGACAGCCGTTTTGCATAGCAAATGAGATCAGAGGTCTAAGTTGTCCACAGCTGGTTCCTAACGTCTATAGGAATGACCTATGGATGTGGTTCATTCTTGCCTCCTCTGTGTGACATGCTTGCCACACATCTGTGGGGGCAACATGGTAGGTTTTGTTCGCAGTGGCTGGCACTCACTTAGTGCCCAGTGAGTGGTTACTGCTGTGAATCCCCATCAGTAGAGAAACGGATGTTTGCTGTCCTTTGTGCCTTTCATTGTGGCAATGATGCACTGTGATGGCACAGCAGGTTAAGCCCCCCGGCATGAGACACAAGGCTGATGGTTCAAGCCCAGCGTCATAGAGTCATTGCAAGTTGAGATTTAAGGCAGTGGATTTTTTTTTCTGGTACATGGCAGGATGCTCACTAATTGTGAGTGGGCAGGAACACTGGGCCAAACCATGCAATATAACTCCCCTCTCTTGTTATTGGAGGTACCTGGCCACCCAAAGCAAGAGGGTCTTCACCTGGTGTCAGCTCAATAAGGAGGCCAGAAGAATCAGCAGAAATGAAAACCCAAACCACAGCTAAACCCACTGCTTCCACTTGTGCCGACTCATAGCAATCGTATATAAGGTTTGCCAGGCTGTAGCTTTTCAAGAGTGCAATGCAGTGGATTTTTAAATTTGGCTCTTCAAGCCATTGCCCCTTTTCTTTGGTCTCCCTTATTCAGTGTTCAATTTTCACATGCATATGAAGCAATTGAAAACATCCCTGGCTTGGGTCACGTGTGGTATTTTCAATTGCCTCATAGAATCGATGCATTTGAATTGTGGTGCTGGAGAAGAATATTGAAAACACCATGGGCTGTCCAAAGTCAAACAAATCTATCTTGGAAGTATGGCCAGAGTGCTCCTTATGGGCAAGGGTGAGACTTGATTTTACATCCTTTGGACATGTTGTCAGGAGAGGCCAGACCCTGGAGAAACACATCATGGTTAGTCAAGTAGAGGTGTGGTGAAAAAGAGGAAGGCCCTGAATGAGACGGAGAGACACAGAGAATGCAACAACGCTCTCAGGCACAGGACCAATTGTGAGGAGCGTGCAGGGCATGGAAGTCTTTCAGAACGTTCTGTTGGGCATGGGGTCCTTATAGGCCTTTGGTATGCCCACTAAACAGCTGTTCTTCCCCATGGGTCTGGGTATGAAGGCGGGGGAAAGATACGGATGATACTCTACGATTCACAATTCGGCTGGGTATAAAATGAACCACCTCAGAAGCAGGGAGGAGCCAGCACCAGTCAGAGGCAGGGGTGGGTGCTCCCTGTGGGCCTGGAGGTCCTTTTTGCAGGCACCGTCCTTGACACAGGAGACAACGGTGATACCCGAGGAGTGCATGACTGAGCAGCAGAAGCCGGTGGCAGAGCGTCAGAAGAGGGGTGGACTTCCCAGCTCACGGTGCAAACCAACCTCAGTGCTACTGGGCAGGAGGCTGGCTTGTGATGTGGGGACCTCTACGCACCAACTTATTCAGGGAGCTCTGTTTCCTAACTTCCTGCGCTGGAGCTTAAAGGGCTTTGAGCCCCGAAAGAACTTTGTAACATGTCCTAACCAAACAACTGTGTGCATGGCTCACGGGAATTGTAACCAACTCAACCCCACGCTTGTGAATATGATCTGAGTTCTGTGGCTGTAGTAATGAATGATCAAACCCAGCTAGAAAAAGGGATGGGGGTGGGGTAGCAACAAAAGGCTTCATGAACATCCTTCTGCCCCCTCCCCTCCTCCCCCATTGAAGGGCTGGTAGCCTGGACAGGCCCACCGTCTTCATTCATATAGCAAGTGGGATAGCAGTGATCAGTAATTGAGGGCTGAGAGCCACCCTTGGGGGTCCTGTGGACGGTTGAGGACAGGGGTGGGGGTGGGGTGCAAGCTCCATCGGGAAGGGGCAACACTTTGGCACCTGAACTCGGATTTGCTCAAACCTGGTTCTTAATGTCCAAAAAAGGCATACCGGCCTCAGAACCCCGTGTGCTGGCCCAGTGCAAGCCCCGATGGCTGGACTAAACTGGAGGCAAAAAAGTCCCGGTGACCCTCGGCCTGCACGCCAGGCCTGCACTCCCGCGGCGACCAGGGCCAGCGGCTGAGCCCGGGGTGCAGGGCCCAGAGTGGGTTTACCTGACTGCTTCCGGGGGAGGGCAGGCTGGCGACATGAGTCCCCCACCAAGTTGGTTTCCTGCCTGAAGTCGCCCCAGGAACTCGGCCGGCGCGCACGCGCAGAGCAGCCCCAAGGCCGGGGCCGGCAGAGCAAGGGCAAAGGGGCGGGGCTCAGCCAGGAGCGCGCGAGTGGGCGGGGCCGCACGGAGCAGCCTCTGCTCCGCCCCTTGTTCTTCCGCCCCCGGCGGACAAGAGGACGTGGGAAGAGTATCCGGGAGCATGGCACGCGCAGGGTTAAAGACGCTGCCCTGGAGAAGGCGGGCGGGGCAGGAGGGAGCGAAGGTCTCCGGTGCAATCTCTGGGCAGAGGACATTGGTTCCACTCAGTGCGCTGGGCAGACTCCGTGGCGCACCGCGAAAGACGCACGGAGCCAGTTTACAGTCGAATGGGGAGGAGAAACTGCAGTCAAATAATGGGTCCGAGAGCCGAGCTCCTGGGTCCCCCAACCAGGAGGTGAAAGCAGGCGGACAGCGAGGACCAAGACTCCCTCCCGTCGCCCTTAGAAATGCAGACTCTGAAACCAGGGAGGAGCCTCCCTAGTCTGGGTGGCACCTGAGCCCTGGCTTCTATTTCTCTGCGGGGATGAAACACAAGCAAACTCATTGCCATCAGGCCAAGTCTGATTTTTGACGACTCTGTCAGGACAGAGTAAGGAACTCTGATGGGGTTAGGTATTGAGCTGCTAGCTGGAGGGCAGTGGTGGTCAGCGGTTCAAACCTTCCCTCTGCTCTGCTGAAGGACAGATGAGGCTGTCTGCCCCCTTGAAGGTCTACAGTCTGGCAGTCCCAGGGGGCAGATTTATTTGCCCTGGTGGCTCTCTATGAGTCAGAACCCCCAGGGTGGCAATGGGTCAGGATACAGTAGAAAGGGCCTGGAGCCTGCCCAAGGCTGTGTGTGATTCTTTGCTGAAGAGCTTGGTCTCTACCCTTTGTCCTTTCAGTTTGCCTCCGCTTTCAGTGCTTTAACCAATGCACTACAAGGGCGCCAAAGATGGGTAATGTTAGGGGGCAGAGAGGAGTAGAAATTCTAGAATGACCAGGAGAGGCCAGCAGTAAAGGGGAGGCGGGAAGAGAGAAGAACAATGTCTGTGGCCCACAAAAGTGCTTTCATTTCTATTAGTCTAAAGAGGATGAATATAGTAATGAAGATTACATCATCATGAATCCAATCTGCACTGTTCACCTTTAGATGAATGCAGTTATGCAATACAAGTCTTCTTGTTGCTACAGGCAACAAAACGAACAGCCCCCCCCCCCTCCACCAAACCTCAATTCACTGCCATTGAGCCAATTCCCCACTCACAAAGACCTTATAGGACAGGGTAGAACTGCCCCTATGTGTTTCCAAGACTAACTCTTTTGGGGAGTAGAAAATCTCATCTTTCTCCCTCAAAGCCGCTGGTGGTTTTGAACTGCTGAACCTGTGATTAGCAGCCCAACACTTAACCATTATGCCAGGGCCCCTTTGTTACAGGAAAAGGGTTCAGGTAATCAAAGTGCCTAAGACCAATGACAACCCGAATGGGTCCTGGGTCAGTGGAACTGCTTTCCTTGATCTTTAAAGCCACTGCGCTCAAGGAGTCACCTGGGCA
Source organism: Nesogale talazaci (assembly GCA_004026705.1). Taxonomy (NCBI): domain Eukaryota; kingdom Metazoa; phylum Chordata; class Mammalia; order Afrosoricida; family Tenrecidae; genus Nesogale; species Nesogale talazaci. The sequence goes on from PVJH01009565.1 coordinate 61,132, forward strand.
ATCCTACTGGGGTGAAGTTGGGCCCAAAACCCTGGGGCATCCAGACAATGGTGGTAATGGCACTTCCTCCGCTTGGGTACGCTCAATCCTCCCCCAGGGAACCATCCGGGAGTCTTCATCTGCGAAAAGAAAAAGGCTAATTGGGAAAGGTCTCTCAGCTGGGGCTCAAGGCCAGAGCAGCGTGACCTCCAAGCCCCTTTCTTTCAATACTCCTTCTCAGCTGCAATGAACCTGTTATGTATGAGCCTACTTGTGGATGAGGAGATAGTCACGTACCCATCTGTCTAAGATCACACAGTAACAGGAGGCAGAGAGATGACTGAAGCTTGGTCCCTTGACCTCTGGGGCCTTTTAGAGGTCATAAACATAGCTGTCCATGTCCGTGAGAAAAGGGAAAGGATTCAATGTGGAGCTGAAAATGCTTCTCCAGAGAGTTTGCTTTCTAAGCAGACACCTTTTAAATCCCCCCTAAGCATGTTTTACAAAGGTCACTATTTTTATCCGCATTTTAAGAGTGGACAGACTGCAGGCCTGGCCACAATCACACAGCAAGTCCACAGTGGCTCCAGGTGTGGGTGGGAGCTCTTGAGCTGCAGCTGTCACTCAAGCTGGGATGTGAAGAACTGGTGGGAGGGCAGGAGACCCAGGTGAGAAGCCAGACCTCCAGGATGGAGGGAAGGGAGGCCCAGGTGAGGAGTACCTCGTTCCAGGGTGGAGGGAAGGGAGAAGTCAGTAGTTGGATGCTGTGTCTTGTTCAGAGAGCACACAGCACAGTGTGACTCCAGCCTTCTGGTGGTGAGTAGGGCTCAGGAGCTGCTGGGGAGCCACAGCAAGATGGAGGAGACTGAACTTCTCCTTAAAGGTCTGGGTTGTGGAAGGACCTCAATGGAAGCAGCCCCAGGAAGAGGGACTGGAAGCAAGCAGGGGGCACTTTTGAAAACCTGTGACCAAACGACAAGAAGGAGATGCTAAGCCTGCTGGGAAACCGGGCCTCAAAGGCCAATGACTGTCATGTTAAAGGGCAGCATGCTGGGGTGCTCTGCTGTATACCAACCCTATGGTCCTGATATCTCACTGGGTTAAGCTCCAGGCTTCACATTGGTTCCTGAAAGGTTGGTCGGTGGTTTGAAGTCACCAGGTTCAGTGGGAGAAAAAGTCAGGCTCCTTCCTTCAGTCTCAGAGACAGCTGGGACCCTGGGACCCTGGAATATTAATTGCGTAAAGCCTTACAGTTAGGGTTCAAGGTAAGAGCAGTCAGATTCCCCCCCCCCTCCTTCTTGGTAGCAACTAACCTGTGCAAGTATGCAGATCCGCTTCTCAATAGGGTCAAAACGGACAGTCTCAGGTGAGAAAAATCCAAATGAACTCAAAGCCACAGAGTCTATTCCAATTCACAAAGACCCTGGAGGGCGGGGTAGAACTGCCCCTGTGGGTTTCTGAGACTGCATCTTTTTTCGGAAGTAGAAAGCCTCGTTTTTCTCCTGCAGAGTGACTGGTAGTTTCAAACTGCTGACCTTGTGGTTAGCAGACTAGCACATTATCACTATGGAGGTGGGATACCAAGGTTATATGCCCAGCATGTGCTTTTGCGATCAGGAACACTGCTTTAAGGGTCTTCAGATCAGGTTAGGATGAATGCACAGTCACAACACAAAGCATCATGATGGGAAGTTAGCAGCAACGAGATAATAAATATATCACACATGGTGTGCATCTCTCCCATGTGCAAAGCCACATCGCGTTCAAGGTTAATTGCCAGCGTCTTTCAGAAGCAATGACTCCTCCGCAGACTGTGCACTCTGGTTTGTTGGTAGTAACATAATTCTGGAAAAGGCACTGCAGAGAAGCAGGGTTCTTGAAGTTCTGGCCAGCCTGCAAAAATAGCATCTAAATGGACTTCAATAGGTAAACAGTCCCACCCTGGGCTAAAGGGGGTTTTAGCTGGAGACAGCCCACTGAGGACCTTGATTTAAGCAGAGCCTCCCTGTGCCAGTCTTGGTGACCACAGAGATAAAGAAGACACCAACTAGCCTTAGGAAAAGGATACCTGGGGGAAATCCCTACAACAAACAATTAGCTTTAATGCAAGATAAGTGGTCTGAGGAGTGAGGACCTAGGGAGTAATTAATTCTGCCTGTAGGGAGGCTGTGGATCAGGGGACTGTGGAGCAGTGGGAAGATAATGGGGAACACTTAGCAAATTCTTAAGAACACAGTGGTAGAACTCCTGTCCTCTCTGTGGAAACCACAGGTTCAGCCAGTTGGGCTACAAACGTCAAGGTCAGCAGTTCAAACCCCCAGCAGCTCCACAGAAGAAAAATGAGGCTTTCTGCTCTTGTCAAGATTTACAGCCTCAGAAACCCACAGGGGCAGTTCTACCCTGTCCTTCACATACAGGGTCACTATGGGCTGGCATCATGACAATGGGTTTTTTGGTTTTTGGTGGTGCGGATGGGGGAGCAGGCATAGTGGGGCCCCAGTGGCATAATGGGCTACAGTTTGGGCAGCTACACATCAAGGTCAGCAGTTCACAAAAGCTCCTCTGTGGGAGAAAGGTGAGGCTTCTTATTTCCATAAAGAGTACAGCCTCACATGGGTATGGGGGCGGATCTACCCTCTCCTATAGCGCTGCCATTGTGAGAAGTGCCGTCGAGACTCTGGACACCACTTTTCTTCGTCTTGGTAACTGACAGATCAGTATAAACTTGGGCCATAACCGGATGGGTCTCTCTCAATGTGCCATCACAGGATTTTCATCGATGAACGCTTAAAAAGTCCAACCTGTATTCAGTGAGAGAGGCCTTTGTTGTTCAAGTTTGCAAAATCAGGTGCTCAAGTCCAGAGACAAAAGGGGCAAAAGGATGGGTGTGCCTTACAGCCCCTATGCAAGCATTTTTGTCCCCTAGTACCCAAACCCCTTCTCTGGTTCCTCATTGTTGAGTACTATGGGTTTAATAATGTTTCCCATACCTAAGAGTTTTCTACCTAATGTTTCCCATACCTAAGAGTTTACTCCCCCTCCTCCCTCCTTTCTTAATTCATCAGGTTCCCACCTTTCACACGCCAGGTGCCAGAGTTCTAGAGATTGTTCAATCAGTTTATCCAGTGGTGCCCTGGCTACAGATTAACTACCTGACTCTTTGTTCTCTGTTTGTAGAAGATGGAGCAGCCTGGTGACTTATTTCTCCCATGATGCGTCAGAATCCGAATCGACTACATGGCCATGAGGTTTGTTTATTGGTTTGTTTTGTTTTTGAATAGGGTCGCTGTGAATCAGAACTGTGTAGGTGGCAGTAAGTTTGGGAATCCCCTAGAGTGTCATTGCTGCAATTGCTGGGTTGAGCATTTGATGAAGCAAACACTCTCCCCTGGCTCTCCGTTCAACTTAGGGCCCCGCTCCTCCCAACTCAGTGGAAGTCCAGGAGACACAGGCCCTCCTCAGGGGAGCAGGCCTTGAGGAGACACTCTGAGGATTTGAGGTTTTGTTGGGAATCTCGGGTGAGGCCAGGGTGACACCACACCAAGACCACCTGGTTTGAGAGGCTGCTGGAGAACAAGGACTCCCCTCTGCTTTGCATCCACCCAGGAGTGGGTGTTCCTCAGCTAGCTTCTGGCTCAGTTGGCTACCCAGGGGAAAGATACTGGTGTGGGTTCTCCACAAGCCAGCTGCAGTATGAACATGGCAAGCCCTCCCCTTTCTCACAAGCACTTGGAGGTGGAGCAGCCCCAGAAGGGAGGTGGAGGGTGGGGGGATGATGGTTGTTCCTGAGCGCACTGGACAAGCTCTCTTTCAGGTTATCCAAAGAAGTTGAGTCAGTAATAAAATATTTTGCTAGATAAGACCTATTTCAGCAGAAGTTGGTAAAATTGGCCAGCCCTCCTATTCCTCATCCCTCCCCCAACTCACCTGATTCTAACTCACACTACAAAAGAGAGTAGTAGTTCCCTTATAGGTTAATGAGTCTGTCACTTTTTTTTGGGGGGGGGGGGAAGAGCATCACTGCCCTCTGGTGGTCGTGGGAGCTACCTGAGAGCTGCCGCTGGATTTGAACCGCCAACCACGCAGACTGCAGTCCCGCACTCAACCACTTACGCCACCAGGGCTCAGCCCCGAGTCTGTCACTCTTCATGGGAGTAGAATGTCTTGGTTTTCTCCCAGAAAGCAACTGACCTTGCAGTTAGCAGCCCAAGCATAACCACTGCATCACCGGTGATCAAAGCATCAGGGAACAATACATGCTCTGGAGTAGACAGGGAGATCGGAGCCCTGCTCCACTGATGATACCATCATCACATGGTTTTACCACTATGGAAAATGGCGTGGTGCTTTCTGGAAAAGCTGGAAATAGAATACCCAGTGTTTCAGCGGTCCCAGTCATAGACATATACTCTAGATATCGAAGAGCAGTGCTATGAATATATGTAGGCGCACCCACATTCATTGCAGCTGCAACCCAGCCTAACAACTCACGGCCAGTGCGTTGATTCTGAAGAACAAGGATAGTCTTATAAATGCTAAAATATATACAATTTTGCAACAATAGCAACAGCTGAAAATGTATGTGGTTGCATAGATATCTTTGCATGAATATATATATTGATAGGCACTTATGCATATATGTAATTACAGACATATACATGCTTATGTGAGTGGCAGCTTTCATTGACACCTAATGAAATTTCCCATTCCTGAAAAGAGTAAAAAATCTGACCCGTTGGCACATTAACAGTGTTTATCTGGTAGCAACAAATGTCCACGTGTGAGGTGAGAATAACCTTGGCAGTGGTGGTTAAGGTTATGTGGATTGGTCATGGTTCTCCATGGCTTAGCAGTTCTGCAAACACTTGATTTGGGACTTATGCAATGATATATTTTTCCTCCCCTTTCTTCCATTTAAAAAAATATCTAATTTTTACACCAATCTGGTCTTTGAAACTTAACCATGCTGATAAGTGAGGTGAGGGTGCATATGTATATGTATAAAATAAAATACATAAGAGGTAAAGTTATGGATGTTTCTTAGATATAATCAAACACTTTCTGAGATTGATATACTGGGCTTCAGGGGTTAGAATCATAGTCTAATGGGGTTACTACTCTTGGGCTTTCTGATCAGGGACAAGGTCAATGATCCTGAATAAAATGGAAGAAAAAATGTAGGATACAACTAATATTCCTAAGATATTCCTGGGCCTGTAGCAAGTAGAGGAAGCCCAAGATGATTGCTCTTTAAATTGGAACAGAATCTTTCAGTCAAATGATAACATGAGTTATAAACTAAATGACAACACCTGTGAGCACGGTGGTCCTCGGGTAACCTCATAAAAAGGTGATGGGGGAACAGAAAGGTAGATTAGCAGGACCAGAGTAATCAGAATGAAAACTGAATGCTGACACATTATGAAAGATGTGACTGAGGTTACCTCACAATGTATATGGAAATTGTTCAAGGGAAACCTGGATTGCTGTGTAAGCTTTGACTAATAAAATAAATATATATTTTTTAAAGAAGAGGAGTTGCAACTCTAGGAGCATCAAACCCCAAGTGGAAAGGTATTCTGTCTCTGAAGTATCAGCAGTAACTGGCATTTTATTGACAAAATCCAGAAAAAAAGCTTATTTCTGATTGACTTACACAGTTCACTACTAATGTGAGGATCTTACTGGTCAACAGGGTCGCAAGTTTATTATTATCATCATCAGAAATCATTTTATTGTGGGCTCTTACAGCTCTTAAAACAATGTATACATCAATTGTATCAGACACATGTGTACATAGGTTGCCACAATAATTTTCAAAAAATATTCTTTCTGTCCGAGCCCTTGATGTCAGCTCATCTTTTTTCCTCTCCCTTCACCCCCATGGAGTCCTGTTAAATTATAAATTCATATTTTCATATCTTACACCATTCTCTCTCCTTTTGCCCATATTTCTATTGTTTGTCTCCCCCCCTTGGGGGGGTTATATATTGATTATTGTAGTTGGTTCCCCTTCTCCCCCTACGTTTCCCTTACCCTCATGGCATCACTACTCCCATTACTGTTCCTGAGGGTTTTATCTGTCCTGGATTCCCTGTGTTGAGAGCTCTTATCTGTACCAGTGTACCTGCTCTGGTCTATCTGCACTTGTAAGATTGAACTGGGGTCATGATAGTGGAGTGGGGCAGAGGGAGGAAATATTAAAGAACTAGAGGGATGTTGTGTGTTTCATCAGGGCTTTATTGTATCCTTGCTGACTCGTTCCTTCTTTGAGGAAATGACCAATTGCCTGAAGATGGGCATTGGCTTTCCTCTCTGACCGCCATCATTTGCATCATATATTTGTCTGTGTTGGGTCATCTGATGCTGAATACCTCATCCTGTGGACACCTCATGATCACACAAACCCATGTACTTCTCCCACGTGGGCTTGTTGCTTCTCTGCTGGATGGCTGTTAGTTTCAAGCCTTTAAGATATAGTTGTATCTTTCAATAGCTTGGTACCATCAGCTTTCTTCACCACATTTGCTTATGCACCCATTTTTTCTTTAGCAATCATGTTGGGAAGGTGAACCTCACAGAATACCAAGTTATTAGAACAAAGTGTTCTTGCATTGAGGCAGAATTTGAGTAGAGACCCAATGCCCATCTGCTTCCTTAATACTTAACATTTAAATATATGTACAGAGACCTATATCACTATTAATATATTTACATATGTACATGCCTCTATTTTCACCTTTATAAGTGTCTTTATCCTTCTAGTTCTTTCCTGTATTTCTTTTTATTTTAATCCTGTCCCACTATCATGTTTAACCTTCATCTGACTCTCAGTACTTTCTCTTGGTTACATTGCACTCAATCAGTCCCCACCAGGTATTCTGCATCCTCCTTGACTTCTATTCTAAATCTCTTATTCTGTTGTCCTTGGGTTTGTTGGTTCACCCTCCCTTTCTTCCACTTCCTCCTTTCCCATGCCCACAACTGCACACTCACTTGATCCCTGGAACTGTTGCCCTGTTATTTTCTCCATGAGATTGATTATTCTGCCAATCTTATATGGATTGACATGAGGAAAGGGGAAAAAAAAGAAATTTATAGATAGTCCTGGGTCTGTCTGCTGACCCCTCTGATTGATTTCCAGTAGGTTTTGTTGAAGTGTCCTGCCCTGCGCACTGATTATGAAGAAAAGACAATTCTTCGGGGCATTGTTTACTCAACCATGGCCGCCATTTTGTCAACTGCATGATTCCACTGTTATTCATTTAACAAGGTCTTGGGAGTTGGTAACTAAAACAGACCTATTATAGATGAAGTTCTAAGGATTCTGAGTTTATTGTTGCGTACAGGGTAGGCTGAAATGAACAGATCACTGCCTTAGGTGGCCTTTGCTTATGTTAATACCCTGTGCTAAGTAGTCATTTCCAACTCACAATGACTCTATAGGAGAGACTAGAACTTCTTCTCCACAGTGTTTCCAAAGTTGTGATGTATATGGATACTCATGGCTGTGTCTTTCTCCCACAGAGGGGCTGGTAGGGTTGAACTATGGATCTTTCAGACTATGGATCTTTCAGATCTTTGAGTTGTTACCCCTGCATCACCAGGACTCCTTCTTACATTAATGACTTAATGGAAAGGAAAGGGTTTGAACAATGGGTTCAGTTCAGTGTACTTTCATTGAGTCTCCATTCTTGACCAGGCGACATGTTGAATAGAGATCTTCTAGAGACACATACATAGTAGTTGGTCCTTGGCCCTAAGAGATTTAGCATCACATAGGGGGATGGGTCAGGTTCATATTCACAGGATTCTTGCGGAGATTGATTAAGCATGTAGATTCATGGACCTTAGCTTCAAGAATGCAGATTCTGATGGGCCCCAAGCATCAGCATTTGTAACCAGCCATAGGAGATTGGGATGTGAAGTCCACACTTTCAAAAAGAAACTTGAATCTGGGGATGGGGTGAGCAGGGAGACGTATACCCATTGGTCAGACTCATAAAGTCAGGGTAGACACTTGACTTGAGAGTCCACTGCTGTCTTCCTGGCAGCAGGTATGGACCTGGAAGTGAAGACTGCATAGGTTTTGTCAAATAAAACACAAGTGCAGACTTGCATTGGGAAAGGTTTCATTCTGGAAGACAAAGTGGGGAAAGGGAGTGTTGTGGTAATGGTGGAGAGGGCCACCATGACTTTTGCCACATTTAATATCAATAATGTACACCATATACCCAGGAAACTAATAGGTGAGGGGGTTGCGTGGTTTGCGTCGAGTTTGTTATTTGTGTAAAGATGAGAGAGTATAAGAAAGGGGACATTCTCATCTGAAATTCTCAAAGACTTAGGGGGAAGAACTCTTCCCCCCCCCCCGCCCCCTTTTACATAGAAATACTAAGAGTATTGAAAGCACCATGACCTGCCAAAAGAGCGAGCAGATCTGCTCGGAAGAAGTATTGCCAGAACACTCCTGGGAGGCAAGGATGGCAAGACTTCATCTCATATACGTTGGATATGCTATTAGGAGAGACCAGTCCCTGGAGAAGGACATCATGCTTTCAGGGGACAGAGAAAGAGACCAAGACCCTTGACAAATTCAATGGACCCAAGAACTACAACAATGAGCTCAAACGTAAGAATGAGTGTGAGGATGGTGCGGGACTAAGCGGTGGTTCCCTATGCTGTACATCAGGTACCTGTGAGTCAGAACCTGGTGGATGGGACCTAACAACAGGAAAATAAACCAGGCTCAAAAATCCCAGGTCTGGGCTGTGAGATGAACAGGTGGCTCATCATCAAATAGCAAATCCAGCTTTCCTCCATTTCACTCAGCCTGTTTTGGAGAAAGGACTACTCAGGGGGATTGTAGATTGCTCAGAGGTGACAGATACAACTTGTATGGCACGCTTAATGTCAAGGTTGAGAGTTTGAGCCCACCCAGCAGTTTCATGTAAGAGAATCTTGGTGATCTATTTTGGTACATATTCTACCCAAGAAAAACCCAGTTCTGTAATACATGGGCTTGCCTTGGGTTAGAATTGACTTTGGGGCAACGGATCTGATTGTTTTGGTCTGTTGCATCAGGCTAAGGGGAGGCCAAAGTTCAAGGGTTTGCATGAAACAGAGAAGTGTACCCAAGGTTGGATGAACAAGTACCGGTACTTTGGTTTTGATCGATCAGGGGAGACTATCGATTCAGTAACTCATCGATGAGGCAAGCCACTGGGAATTTGGAGCACCCGTGGTGCAATCCTTGCAAGATTGGCACTTCAAACATCACCAACAGCTCTGCGGGAGAAAGACTGTGCTTTCTCCTTCTGTAAATACTTAACAGTCTTAGAGACCCAGAGAAGGCCACTTCTTGACTTCCTGGCAGTGAGTTTGGTTTGGTTTGGTCTGGTCTGGAGTTCTTTGGTGGTGCAAATGGTGAACTTGGTCGCTCATCAAAATGGTGAAGATTTGGGTTAACCCTGACCCACCCGGCAAGAAAGGTCTGGCAATCTGCTTTTAAAAAGTCAGTCCCGGAAAATTCTCCTGACACAGTTCTAATGACATACATGGGTGGCCTTAAGTTACAGCCAATAGGAGGTTGGGTGTGTGGCCTGGACATTAGAGAAACAAGGGTCTTAGGCTGAGGTCTCTGGAGTGGGGGATGAGTGGTACTAAGACATTTTCCATGAACAGAAAGGATGGGAGACTTCTTTAACCATTGCTGTTTTATGATATCATAGAGTTGAGATAAAAATATATGAACAGCTATTAGGAAAGAAACACCTAATCCCTTCCCCCACCCCCCCACCCATCCAACCCTGCTCTAGAGGCCTGGGTTACAAATTGAAAATACTGGGGATAGATTTCTGGGGGCTGTGAATGTGATTTTTCAAAATAACCCATGGTGTTTTTCATTCGTGCTTAACTTCCATTGTGGAACAATAAAGTGAATATATGCTTGCAGATTCAGGTTCCTTAAATCTCTGCCCAACACAGATGACTGGACACCAGTCGCATGTTTTATGCAATTGTTTGTCCTCTCTGCCTTGCACCTTTACAAATGAGATAAAGATTAGTTATGTTCGATTCTTTTTCTGTCATGTAATCTTTGTGTAATGGGACCATCAAGCCGGTTTAATTACCAGTAACAAGTGCACCGGGGAGTTTGTAATCTAAATGAAGGCCCAGTCTCAGCTGCACGTAATGGCGTGACCATGCTTTCCAATGAGGAACGAGCTGTCTGGTCTCAATTAGCACGAAAATTAGTTGTGAAATTGGCTTAAGATTTTCCAGTGGAAGGTTCAGGCAGCTCAGTGTCTGTGAAGGAAGTCCAGGCTCAGTGTTCCCCCAGGGAATTCACCCTCGGTGTCCTGATGGAAGGCGAAGGCTGCCCATGGGCAACAGCTGCCTGGACCCTGCTGGGCTCTTCTGCTTATACAGTGTGACAAGGAGAGGCAGCCACCCACACCAATGCCTGAATCCCACCCTTTGCCAAACTGTTGGCTGGATAGAGAAATGAAGAGAGCACTTCCGTTGGGCTTTGAAGGAGAGTTAGGGCTCTGATAGGTTAGAAAGAAGGTGAAGTTCAAGTTAGGAGGAAGGAGAGGCACAGAGAAAATGTGCTACAGAAAAAAGAGCCCCTGCTCAAATATATGCTACATCAGTGGTTCCCAACCTTCCTAATGCTGCGGGACCCTTTAATACAGTTCCTCGTGTTGTGGTGACACCACCCTCCCCAACCATAAAATTATTTTTGTTGCTACTTCATGACCATAATTTTGCTGCTGATATGAATTGTCATGTAAATATCTGATATGCAGGATGTATTAGGCGACCCCTGTGAAAGGGTCATTCGGTCCTCAAAAGGGGTGTGACCCACAGGTTGAGAACTTCTGATCTATAGAGAACCTCAGAGAAGGAAAGACAAACCAAAGACAGACCATCCCAGATGAGGGAGACTACCCACCTAAATTGATGGGCATTGGGCTAATTACCTATGATGTAAAACAGAGGAAATCATCACAAAATCATGACTGGTGACAGATCCTTCTATCACTGTTGCATGAGGGACTGACAGAACTAGGAACAAGACTGTGATTGGAATATAAACACAACTGTAAATTTTAAAGGCTTAGGATTGGTCCTGGGATTTGACCACCTGATCACGGTATGACTCATGATCGTGTGACCTTGAGTCATTGTCACCAGGACCCCAACTTTGAACCTAACTTAGATGAATATATGGATCCCTGGGCCATAAAGTCAACAGTTCAAAAACACCAGCCACTTCTGGGGCGAAAGATTGGAGTTCCTACTCTTATAAAGGGTCATAGTCTTGGACACCCACAGAGACAGTTCTACCCTGTCTGATAGGGTCCCTACGAGTTAGCATTTACTCATTGGCAGTGAGTTTGGGCTTTGGGGTTTTGTTTTGTTTTGATGTAACATATGAGCACACTCAGGCAAGTTTCTAAATTGCCCTTCGGCTGTCAAGGCTGAAGACAAAACCTTCTGTGTTAGTCCAGGGAGACTAGAGAAACAAATTCATAGACACACATATGGATATGAGGAAAAGGTTTATATACAAGAGGAATGGGACATTGAGAAAGCATCCCAACCCATTCCGGTTCAAAGTCATAAGTCCGATAGTAGCCCATATGCCCAATGCCAGTCTACGACGTCTTTTTCTGACTCACAAAGTCACAGGTCAGTGGGTGCAGAATCCTGGCACTGGCAGGGCTCTCCCCATGGTTCCTCGCTTCCAGGACTTAGGGTCCATCAACAGCATCCAGTGGTGCTAGGGGCAACTCAGCACTGGCAGGCTCTCCGCATGGCTTTGCCAGCTTCAGCGGTCTTGTCCCATCAGGGTAAGGCTGTGTGGCTTCTCCTCTGGTTCGTTCAGCTCCTCAGATGCTGCCATCTTGTCTTGTCTGTAAGTCATCATCTCTGAAAAGACTAACTCCCAATAACTGGGGAGATGGCTTCTCATTTCCACCAGGGAAATACCGCAAGATTTCCCAGAAGTCTCAGGAGAAAGCCATGCCCACACAGAGGCCTTGTTGGCTACTCCATGGCTATCTCCAGATTAACAGACTAGACTCCACCCCTACATCTCAATCATGAAATTAACATAAGCACATGACTGCCACACCTTTCTAGGTTTGCCTGGTTTTCTTTCTTTTTTTTTTTTAGGCATCACTGCCCTCTGGTGGGAGTGGGAGGCCCAGCCTTGCTGCTGCTTGGTTTGCACCACCAAGCCAGTCAGCTGCAGTCCCGCACTCAACCACTATGCTACCAGGGGCTCAGCCCGGTTTGCCTGGTTTTCATCAGAGCCATCTTGCTGATTTAGTGGTTAGAAAGAACTCAAATGGAGTCTGAGCAGGGCTCCTAGTATGGGCCACAACCTTCAACGCACCTTTTCGCTTTAGAATTTAAGCTCTAATGCAGAGGAATGGCACTTGATGAGTGGTGTAGAAGCTGGTGTAGAATGTAGTAGTAGTGGATTTCACCACAAGGACAGGCAAGAGCATACATTGAGAGGGAAGCAGAGCTGGCAAATTTTCCAGAAGTAACTGCTAAGACAAGTGAGACTTTGGAGCCATTGTCTCCCGAGGACTCTGGACTCCCTCTTGAGGAGGAGGTGGTGTAGGGGAGCGAGCCATGCTCCATTTGCTGGGAGTGTTGATGAAAGATATGGAACGTGCTATCCACTGATAGAATCGTGAAAAGTCTTAGAATACATACAGCCAGCATGCTACTTTAACATGAGTGAGACCTTGTCTTTTTGACTTTGGACCTACCATCAGAAGAAAAATCTATCGATAGAAAAGCATCGGGCTGAGCCCCGGTGGCGTAGTGGTTGTGCGCGGGACTGCGGCCCACTGGGACGGAGGTTCAATTCCAGCAGTGGGGCTGGGCCTCCTACTCCCACCACCGGAGAACAGTGATGCCCCCCCCCCAAAAAAAAAAAAAAAAGAAAGAAAAGCATCATGGTTGGTGCAGCTGGTGCCGCTGGATCTGTTCCAACTCCCAGTGACCAGTGTCCAGCAGATGGAAACACTTGGCCTGGCCCTGCACCATCTTCACCATTGTCGCTGTTCTTTATTGAAGGCACTGTGCTGGTCCATCTTGTTGAAGACCATCCTCTTTTTGCTCTCCTAGTTTATCAAGCATGCTCTCCCAGGACACGTCTCTCTTGATAATATGCCCCAAACACATGAGCCGAAGTGTTGCCTAGAATCCTAAGGCAGATTCTAGCTATATTTCTCCCCAGACAGATTTGCTTGCTCTTTTGGCAATCTGCCACGTGTCTTGATTGTTTGTTGTATTGGGATGGTTTGTGTGTTGCTGGGAAAGATGCCACTGGTATTTCAAATGTCAGCAGGTTCATCCATGGTCGACAGGTTTCAGCCTGACTTGCAGACTCAGACAAAATATGCAGATGACAGGGTGATCTACTTACATATTTTTAAAAAAGGATGTGAAAATATGAATGGCACAGAACATCATCTGACATTGGACCAGAGGGTGATTGAAAGGCACTCAAAATATGACTCGGGAAGAACGGACTCCTCAAAGTAGACTCACCCTCAATGAGTTAAGTGAAATCAGGCTTTGGGAACTGGGTCAGTCTGGGGAGATTAGAGAAGCACATTCATAGCCATGCATATGTGTGTTTGAGAGAGTTTTAGATAAAAGAGTAATTGTGCATTAAGAAAGCATCCCAGTCCAGATCAAGTCTATTAAATGCAATATTAGCCCATACGTCCAATACTAATCTATACATTCCTCTTTAGACTCACGCAGTCATGCAATAATGCCAAAATGCAGGATGACCACAGGCCAGTAGGTGTAAAGTCTTGTGGATTCAGTGGCAGTAGAAGCATCTCAGCCCTGGCAGGGGCCTCCGTATGGCTCCTTCAGCTCCCAGAGCTCTAGCAAAGCTCCATGTGTCCTCTCAGCAGGAATGTCTCACAGGGAATGAGGGTGTGTCCTGCCTCCAGCGAGCTACCTAACTCCTTAGCACCTCCATATGAGGTCACCAGACTGCAACCCGATGGACAAACTGACCTTCACCCCTTCACTCTTAAGTCTCAAATGACAACAGATTATATAACCTCCACAGGGCTCTTCCTTTGCTTCTGTGGCCCAATGAGAAGAAACAGCTTCAAATATCCATTAGTACACAGACTATGGAGTGGACAAAGTATGAACCAAAGAAAATTGAAGTTGTCAGAAGCCAAGGGGGAAAAACCTCCAAGATAGAGCTTCATACCAAAGGGAACACACTTTAGAGGTTATGGTGAGGGGTGGGGGGCATGGGAGGGAGATGAAGCAAGATGAGCGTAGAAGATTGACAGATACGAACTTGGGTGAAATGGAGGAGCTGGTCTCCAAGAAGGAGAAGAGAAATCAAGAAACTGAAGAAGGGCAAATTATTGGGTGGTTTAATTAGTAGTTAAAGCTACTGGGTACAAAATGGATTATCTGAAATGTAACCCCCTCCACCTATTGTCTAAGTAAAAATTATTTTAAGAGATCAAATGGTAGACTGTCAGCAAAAATCTAGGGAATTGTCAGTGAAATGGATTGACAATAGCTGAAAACAGTCAGTTCAAAAATATCAGCAACCACCAAGATGGCACAGGATAGAGGACACATGAGGCTATAGGACAGTAACAACAACCAGTCCATGAACCTTTCTGTTGACATGCAGGATAAACACACAGTCCTGATACACCTGTGGCATTTGCTTTTAGAAACTTCCATGAGACTGTGCACGTGAAATGAACTTGCTTGACTTCTGTGTACACAGAGAGCAAAACACATAGATAGTCTGCCAAATATATATAATCAGGGCCTTCCAGTGGATTCGCCCCCTGTGTATCATCCTTCCAGGGATGGCGCCTGGACTGTGGGCAGGACTTACTTTAGTCCGTTCATTCAGAATACAGAGAAGCTAAGGAGGCCTGGTGGTGTAGTGGTTGGGCAGCTAACCATAAGGTCAGAAGTTTGAAGCTGTTACAGTTTCAAAAGCTCACAGGAGCAGCTCCGTTCTGTTCTACAGCGTCGCTTTGCATCAGAATTGATCCAACGGCAGTGAGTTTGGGTTTTAGAGGCAGGTATGAAACACAGACAATGCTTCCTGTAATCTGGTTTCTCTTTCCTTGGTCTTAAAAGTGTCATTTGGTTTCCCAAGTTTTATTCTGGGGAGCCAACAAAGCTCATTTGTATAACCCTGTGGGAAAGGAGATAGTTTTCATTTCTGCTACATGAGCCCTCTCTCCTTTGGCGCCTTGCAAAGTTGCTCCTTTCTCTCCCCTTCGCCCATGTCAGATGGGCTTTGCACTCCTCCCGTCCATGGGATGATGCTATTGATGATGATGATAATGACGAAAAGGACACTTGATTAACAATGAAATCCACTTATGCCTGCTGGCCTTAGAGGACATGGCTATAATTGCTTCAGATAGAGGCGCTCATTTAATCCTCACAAGCAGCCCACTTAGATCAATAGCTTCTTTCCTTTTACCGAGCCCACAGACAGAGAGCAGATAGACAATGCATTCTGTGTAAAGTAGCCATCACAAAGCCAGAATTTGAATACAAAGCAACTCACACCAATGTCAATATCCATTCTATATTTTGCCTCTTTACCGGGAGAGGTTCATTTCCCAACTCTGGCACCGATTCTGACGCCCTAGGCCAAAGTCAAATATTGGGTTTCAGAAGCTGCAAATTCTTTTTTGGAGCAACAGATCTCTCCTTTGGGTTACCCAGTGGGTTTGATCTGCTGACCTTATGGTTAGCTGCCCAATGCATACCTCATTATACTTGGCGAAGTGGAGGCTCAGCAAAAAAAAAAAAGAGGAAGGCCGTCAACGAGATGGACTGACACAGGGGCTGCAGCACTGGGTTCAACTCTAACAGTAATTGGGGGGATGGCCCAGGACCAGGCAGTGTTTCATTCTGTTCTTTGTGGACCTCATGACAGCAACAACAACAGCAACCACAAATGAAATATCATTTTATACTTTTACTTTTAAGTGTCTGTATAGTCACCACTTCTCTCTCTCTCTCTTTCTCTCTCTCTCTCTCATACACACACACACATATACATGCTTCTAGACTGTCTTTATTTGCCATGCAGGCTCCATCTTCAAATATTTTTTAAAAGTTTCTGGGTAGTTTAATGAATATTAAAAATTAAAGACAAGTGGAGCACATGAACTATATAAATGGGAAATAGGAAGAAATCATACCGGGCTTGGGGGTGGGTACTGCAGGTACATCAATCTTTGAGCTTCCAGAGAGCTGATATATGAAAATGAAAGCGTCTCCCTGTTTTTAATTTCATATCTGTAGTGAGGTGCCGTTAAATTGGTTCCAACTCAATGACCCCACGCACAGTAAAAATAAACACGATCTGATCCTGTGCCGTCCTCACCACCCCTGCTATGCATCCACCCATTATTTCATGTCCAGTTCATCTGGTTGAGGGTCTTCTTTCTCGATGACCCTCTACTTTAGTGTGCATACCCTTCTCTCACCCACCTGGCAACCTGCCCAAAGTCCATGAGACAAAGGCTCACCATCCTCACTTTTAAGGAACATACTGGTTATACCTGTTCTAAGACAAGATATGTTTGTTCTGCTGTGAGTCCACAGTATAGCCAATATTCTTTGCCAACATTACAACTCAAAGATGATGTCTTTCTTATTCATTGTCTAGCTTTGGCATGCATATGAGGTATTGAAGATACCATGGCGTATGTCAGGCACACTTTAGTCCTCCAAGTGACATCTTTGCTTTTGAATACTTTAAAGAGCTCATTGGCATCTGAGTTACCCAGT